>JAOXYD010000007.1:9248998-9273978 GCA_028565735.1 Pinacopodium congolense
ATTCCAGGTGATAAAACCTATTTCTAAAATTGTGTTATTGGAGTTTTCAGATTTATTAAGGTCTCTAGATTGTGTTTGAACCTTGTTATGATTCTTTTGAGGCCTTTTTTAGTTATCATTAAGCTTGAACATTCATATATGTCAAGATAGCTACTGTTTTTGCTAGTTTAAGTTTGATTTTGATTTCAGCTTGCTTAAACTATTTCTTTGTATTTGTTATTATTTTTTTATGTTTATTTAGGTTCTTAGGAGTCAGAATAATGTTAGTTTTGAATTTTTGGTTGGTTAGTTCATCATTTGTGTGTGTTAGTTCATTTATACATCAAAACTGTCCATTTTGTATGCTCTTCATTCAATCATAATTTTCATTATATAATTCAGTTTTTGGTGTATAAATTGATTGTGGTTAGTTCAGATAAGGTGTTAGGAGTGCTCCATTATTTGTTTTTTTATTTTTAAGCACTTATATTTATGTTTTGAGCTGAATATTCATAGAGTGCTTAAACTGTTCAGATTTTGTAATTAGCCTATCTTGATCACATTGCATAAACATATGCACATTCTTATGCTTAATTTCTACCATACTAAGTTTGTTTAGTTTTTCAAGATTTTCATTATTCATACTTATCATTTATTGAAAGCTAAAGCCCTTAGTCTAATTGTGCATTGAGTGAAACACCTTTCAAGGAGTATTTAGTTATTAAAATTTGGGGGAATTGCATCTTTTGGATATTTGTAGATTGTCTAGACTTCTCTTTTCCTTGAAAAGAGTTGGAATAGGTTACTCTTCACCTTTAGAAAGTAAGATTGTTGTTGTAGGTTACTCTTCAACCCTGGAAAGTAAGATTGTAAAGGTTACTCTTCACCTTATAAGAAGATTGCACTTGGTTTGTTTGATTAGTATAGAATCATCCAACAAGTAGTTGGAAAGGAGACGTAGCCTATCTTTGGGGTAGGTGAACTTCTTTAAAAATTGTCTTGTTTCTTTCTCTAAATTCTACTTATTGCATTTACTTTGATAATTGCATTAGCATTCCATATTAGGTTGAATCTTGGTTTAGTGATTGCATTTAATTTTCCAATTGATTTAGGTTGCTAGTTTGAGTTTGTGAAAAATTTTTAATACCCAATTCAACCCCCCCTCTTGGGTGCCATAGGACTTACAAAGTTAGTTGGAGTTGAGGTTGGAAATGAGGCCCATACTTGCATGTCTAAGCCTCCTAAACCAAATCATGCATCTTCACTTATAGAAACTAAACACTTCATATTTGAGTTAGAGAAATCAATGAGATTAATAATATAGATGGTCCCTTCTCTCTTACCCACGAATACTGCGTTAATACTAATAACTATAGAAATGATGCATGATTTCTCTCAAAACATATTTTATAATTTTTTCTCATAATGGGCTAAAACTTAAATGATTATGCTCTAATCTATAAATTAAAAGCATATTATTAATTATAATGTCATTTTCCTTACCAACGTTATAAACTTACCCTTTATATTATCTTCAAATGTAACAAATCCTTCATCTTTGTCTCTGAGAGTTATAAATTTGGATATATCACCAATCATATGTCTTGAACATCTAATATCCATAAGCCATTTATTCTTTTTTTTTTCTTAGAGACTTATAAAACAAGTAATCAATGTACTTTAAGTACCAATATGAACTTGGGTCCTTGATTATTAGTCTTTTATTTTATTTTCAACGCATTTTCTTAAATGTTTACTTATCAAGCTCATTAGTAAATATGATATATCATGTTATATGAATAGTGTAATAATAAGACTTATGGTTTTTGTGCATAAATGGATTTTTAGATCTATGAGTGGTGGGGAGCTCTCTTTAGATGTTATAAGAATTGAATGATTTGGACATAAATGCTTTCCTATGTCCTTTTTGGATGTATGAGTGATGGAGACCTCCTTTTAGATATCATAGAGATTAAATGATCTCTTTAGATAGTGACATGGCCTAGTATGCGTAAGACATTTTCACTTGATTTTGTTTATGCCTATTAAGGATGTGAACAATTCTCATGATATTATGTTTAACATGAGTACTATATTAATGGAATCTTAATTCTTCCTTCTAAATTAAAGTTAAGGCCTAAATTATTATGATGAATTTGTTTGCCATCTTGTGTATTTATGTGGAACTTAGGATAATAAATCTATAAGTGACTAATCTTTTGGGATTTTTTTTTCATTTAAGCATATGACCTTTAAAAGTTTTTAATTTAGTGACTAAGCTTTTAAAACTCGATCAACTCAGGTATTTTGTTAAATTTTCACTGACATAACTAACGAAATCTAACACATAGACAACCATGTGGCAAAATATACGCACATGAATGTCTATGTGTATAACCCAACTACCAACCAACCTTTAAAAATTTTCAATATAATGACCAATGCTTTGGAATTTTTTTAAACTTCAGTGTATAACTTCTAAAAGTTTTCAATTTAATGATCAACGTTTTAAAACTCATTCAAATCAGGTCAAAAGATCAATTTAGGTCTTTGAAATTTCAAAACTATTAAATAATTTTTTAAAATTTAAATAGATTATCATTTTATTAGACTTATAATAAATTTGTCCTACATGGGCTAATAAAAGTCTAAGTGTATATAAATACATGATAAGTATAGATCTTTTCCATACTTCATTTTTTTTGATAGTTTTGAAATCTCATAAACTTATTTGTAGTTTTGATACCTTGACCAACCACAAGAAATTCTAGTGAGCTTAATCTTTTATAATATATGAGAAAGAGAAAATCTAAAAATATTATCTTCTCTTATATAATAAGATCAAATTAAATATAATTAATTTATATTTATATTTAATGGAATAATTATTTGTATTAATTCTTAAAATTATTTATATTCTAATTATTTATAACACTCAATTCATTAATTTTCATTAATAATATGTTGTTTAGTAATTATATTTATTGTTACTTAATTTATAAAGAAATTTTTTTACTTTAGATTTTAACAAGTTATACCAATTCTTTAGTGTTAAATTAATTACGATAAAATATAGTCACGAAAGTAAGTATATTATTTATGAAAAACCTAGATATTATAAATAAATTATATGTTTGAATTAAAAAAATAACTTCATTATCATATAATACACTTTATAAATTCTTAATAATTATAGATTACATTATCTTTGTAATTATACATATATATATATATATATATATTATCCTTTTAAGATACTAATAACTAATATCATAACTATCATGTAAAAAGATGGAAAGATGAAATTCTATGTAATAGTTTTGTAGTCTTATATTAAAAAATGATAAAATTTTTTAAAAGGTTTACAATAAGACCATACATTAAGTTTTTTTTTCCCAATGGAATAGTTTTCAATCTTTGTAGTGTTTATATCTATTCTTTATTATAAACCAATAAAATATTTTTAATTCTACATTTATTAATAAAATATATTTTGTGGCCATTATATATTTAATTTAAAAGATTTATTTAGAGATTATTTCCTGTATATCAAAGACTTATCAAGTCCAAATATTGGATATTGTTTAAAAGAGAGTCTGACATATAATTAAATGTTTGTTAACTAAGAGGATGTTTGGTATTGTTGTTAGATTTGGTTTTTGGTTTTTTATGTGTTTGTATTAGTTTTTATGTATTTTTTTTAGGTTTTTGATCTATTTTTGAGTTTCTATGTTGTATTAGTATGTTGTTTTTTATAGTTTCTGTGTTGGTTGTTTTGTTTTCTATATTTAGAAAAAAAAAACAAAAAAAAAAACCAAAAGGGATACCAAACAAGACATAAACTTAACAATTATTATAAAATATTTTCTAATAATATATTAGTGTACCTAATCACATTTTAACATATTAAACACCAAATTACAAGATTTTAAACGTTGGTCACTAAATTAAAACTTCTAAAAGATTAGTCATTATATTGAAAACTTTTAAAAGTTTGTGGTTGGGTTGTACATATGGATATCCAAGTATGCACGTGTCAGGTTCTGTTAGCTGTGTCAGCAAAAATTAATGGAATACCTGAGTTTAATAAGATTTAGAAAATTGGTCACTAAATTGAAACTTTTAAAAGTTGGACACTGAAATAAAAAAAATCCCTAAATGGTTGGTCATTAGTAGATTTATTATCCCATAAAAATTATGCATGCTCTTACCTTAGTAATGTTGAACTTTAGGCCTGCATTGAGTACCATACACAAATGCATAGAACTTGTCTTTTGGGTAAGGCTTAGAAGATGAAGCATGTCTATATGACTTATGTCCATGTTTAGATGAGATGCACTATGCTCATTTTCCATATTAGGTAACAATTCTTCATAATGTAAATATTTTCCTTTGAAAAATGAAATATTGGTATTAAATGTACTCCCATAATTGTATCCAATCCCATGTCCCCTATTAGAATTATTTTGTCCTTTTAACATGCTTTTTCTCACTTCCCTTAATAAATTTGGACAAGGAGTCTTTAAGAACATTGATCTCCTTCTTCATTTTCTCATTCTCATGCTTGAATGCTTATAAGTTATGATTGTTAACAATAGTTATACTCTTTGAAGCTTTAAGACTATGTGATTTTCTTTTCATCTTTTCATTTTTGTTGATTCATACATTTATACACTTTTGAGTCTTTTTAATTTTGTAAGATAATTTCTTTCTTTTCATGCTTATGATCTCAGAACTTTTGGATAATTCATTATAGGAAAAATTAACATCAATGCCACTATTACATAATTTAAAGTTGGAGCGTGCCTTATAATCATCATTAGCCATAAAACACATATGAGCCACTTCTCCTTTCAAACGCTCACTTTCAAAGTCACTAGAAACATTTCAAGTTAAGGTTTTAAGTGCTTTCTTTCTCCTATTATCCATCTTTTCCTTCTTGTCATTTCTTTCATATTGGTCATTGTTTTAGAAGAGAGGACATTGGGATTTTATATAATTGAGTTTCCTACATTCAAAGACAATGATGTTAATTGATTTGCATTTGGTATAAGCCTTACTCTTCTTAAAGTCATTTTTCTTAAGAAACTTCTTTTTTATTAAAAACTTTTTGATTCTTCTAATGATAAGAGCAATATCTTCCTCATCGCTTCCTCTTGAGTATCTTTCTTCCTTTTCACTTAACTCCCTTGAAATCTTAAATGTTGAGTTATTTCTTTTAGGAGTCGTTCTTCTTCTTATACTTCTTTAAATCCCATTTTGTAAATGAGAAGAGATTTAATTAACTCCTTCAATGGTAAGACATTAGGTCTTTTTCTTTTCAAATGTTCATCACTGTGGCTTTGAAAAGAGACTTAAGTAATTTTCTCACCATTTTAACATTATTATATATTTTGCCCGAGCCTTTAAGAACATTGATAATGTTAAGAAATATAATGTATATCTCAGATATTCTTTCATTAGGTTCATCTGAAACAATTGATATTGGTGTCCTAACAAGCTCAATTTGCTCTCCTTGATTAGATTTATGCCTTTATATGTGATTTCTAATGTGATTGTTTTATATATAGATACTTTATTAGATTCATTTCTTGATAATACATAAAAATGTATTTTGTCTTATTATTTAAGAAAATAATTTTCTTATTTTGGTAACCCCATTTTTATTTTATTTTGGGAAATTTTTTATCATCTATGATTTTAATGAGAATGAATAGACCATTAGAAATAATCTACTGTAAGTCAATGCTTTGAACCATTAAGAATAACTTTATTTTTGTTTTCTAATATAAATAACAATGTCCATCAAATAAAGGAGTTTTACTAATATTTTAAGCCTTTTGACTAGAAGAAGATCCTAATGCATTTAGATATGCCATGATGAATGTTTCTCTAAATTTTTGTTTGAAATATAAATAAAAAGACTTGTTCTAATACCATTTTTGATCTCCAAAGACATTTGAGAGGAGGATGAATTAGATGTGATGAATTAAAAACATACTTTTTGTTACTAAAAAAGGCAATTTTACAAGGCTTTAATATAATGATGTTATGAAATGACAATTTAGTTTAATCATTCAATCAAAAGTAAAGCGTTGAGTGAAGAGAAGAGAAATTACAAACCAATTTTATAGTCATTCGATAGATAATCCTTACCTACGTCTACTCTATAAGCCTCTCTTAGTATTTCACTAAACTCTTTTTTCAACCAGATAGATGAGGAGGAACTTTCTTACAATAATTTTAGTTTGTCTTGAGTAATGAGTAACCATTTTAAAATGCTCCTTGAAGGTAAAAAGTAACCATAAACCTTGTTCAATCAATTAAAGATAAGAAAAAAAAATCCCAAATGAATTTTATAAATTACATAAACTTGGTTTACTCACTTCAATATTTTAAGGCTAACAATCACTTCATAATCATTATATGAATGGTTGCATGAAAATGCTTTAAAAACTCTTTTTAATGTGTTCTTGTAATACCCTTCCATAGTCATTTAAAAGTTAAAAATCGAACTATTTATAAATAAAGTATCTAAAAATGTCATTAAAAAAACAAACTAGCCATTTCAATAACTATTAGTAGTAGATTGGTTGACCATTATGCATTGATCAACTAATGCATTAACCAATGCACCAACACAAACTCATTCTATATAATATATTTTAATTCAAATTACATTAGTCTAACATACACACATATTGATCGATCAATATGCTACAAACGGTAAATAATGTATTGACCAGTGTGGTAAGTACAAATTTTTTCTTTCAAAACGTATTAGTCTACAACATGCACATATTGTTTGACCAATAATCCAATGACCTAGATTGGTCAATCAACATACCTAGATATACATTTCTTCAAATTTTTTCAAGTTCATCAAATTATTAAACTCATTCTCTTGGAAAATTTTGATTTAAATACCTCTCAAAAGATTCCTAAAAGTGTGCTTAAAAAATTAGGAGGGTTTTCTTTGAAGTCAAAATCTTAATTCCTTTTGATAATTAAAAATATTTTTACATTAAGTTAAAAAGATAATATGTTTAGAAATGACGAGTCCTAAAAATATTATAATGACATAGTAAGAAGCACAATAAAAATAAATTTGTATTTGTTAACTATTATTCCTTAATCTTTTTTCTTTTGGTTTTATCCTTTACTTGGATTGATTATTCAATTTAGATGCTTTGAAACATTAGGACTTAACCTTTAAATACAAATATTAAGAGACCATTTGGCATCATTTTGGTTTTTCTGTTGTGGGTTTTTATTTTCTATTTCTTATTTTTGGTTTTTGTTTTTATTAAAAAGAATCCTGTTTAGTTGACATTTGTAATAAAAAAATTAAAAATTAAAACCTATTTAGTTGAGATTTGATTAAAAAATTAATTTAGTGGTGACAATCAAATATGAAATAAATTCAAAATTTTAAACTAAAATATTCTTATATATAAAAAAGCACATATTAAAAATCTCTTTTGAAAATCCGTTTTTAAAAATGGAAAAGCAAAACTTTTTTATTTCTCTATTTCTTTTTTAATTTTTATATTTTTTAAAATAAAAAATTTAAATCGAATGTAGCAAATAAATTTTATTTCTTAATATCTATGTTTTTAAAAACAAAAATTGAAAATAGGAAATTGAATGGATATCAAACACCCCCTAAGATTCAAATTAAGCAAAAGATATAATTTGCTCCATAACTTCTGATAAATAATTTAATTTGACCCTTAACATTTTTGAAGGTATTACTATACCCCCAATCGTTTATAAAATGGTATAATTTACCCCCTAACATTATAAAATGGAACATATTATCCCATAACATTTACAAAATAATACATTTTACCTCCTTAACACTAATTTCATTAAGATCTTATTAGATAGATATTAATTTTGTCAATATTCTATAAATGAACTATTAGCTAATTATTAAGAAAGTAATTAGTAAAATTTTAACGAAATTAATATTAAAGGGGCAATTTACACCATTTTGTAAACGTTAAAAGGTAAAATGTACCATTTTACAAACATTAAGGAGTAAAGTGATACTTTAAAAAACGTTATGGGACAATTTAAATATTTTTAAAAACGTTAGAAGGTAACTTATACCTTTAGCCTTCAAATTAACCTTTCCATCCCTAATGGTTATGAAATATTTAAAAAAGATCTTAACATTTGTAATATATTAAAAATGTTTAAATTCTAATTTTTCAAATCAAACCCCTTAAATTTAGAAATCTACATAAGTTGCTAACTTGGGATAAGTACATTAAAAATTTGCCACATCTGCAATCATAAATGAAAGTTGATGAAAAATTGAATTTTTGTTAACTTCGGTTCCTTTTTGAATATTTTATAAACATTATTAAATGTTAAGAGTCTTTTTTTTTAAAATTTGTATGCAAAAACTAAGGGTTTAAACTTTATAACTCTCTTTTCTCTATAAAAGTTTTCAAATTAATTCATTTTGAAAAACTTTTCTCCTCTTTTTTAATAAATCAAAAATTTCAATGTACAAAATTTTTGTTTTTGACACGTGTAAGAATTAATAGAAAAAGATAAAGAATAAATGGATGGAAAAAAAAAAAAGGGGCGCGTTACTTGAAAGAAAACTAGAAAGCGCGCGCTCTCTCGAAACGAACCCTCAGAAGCATTTCCTTGCGTCGCTTTGAGGAGAAGAGGTTTAGCTCTAGACAGAGACAGAGAGAGAATAGAACAGGTTCTGTGCGTTTAGTCGAATCCATTGCTAATCCAGTAGGCATCGGGATTTGTTTTCATTGAATGCGAATCTTTTAATAATTGTAGGGTAAACATGGTGAGACAGGAAGTTGAGAGTGCAAGGGATGATATGTTAATTGATGGGCAGAGGCAAGGAAATGGTGCCTCCTCCTGTGATTTAAACCCTAATTGCCTTAAACTTTACTATGGTATCCCATATTTCTTTCATTTTATCTCTGTTCTAATCATTTGATGTGATTCCTGTGCTCTTATTTGGCCTAACTGGAGGCTTTTGTTCGGTGATGGCAGGGAAATTTTTCCCTCATGCTGATATTTTCAAGTGGATGTCGTATGGAAATGGTGATTTAAGCACAACTCTCTCTCTAGTCTGTATGGTCTTGAATTTTTTGTGTTAAAATATTTATTTTCCTATATTGTTTATTAATTTATTTCTTGCAGATGGGAAGCACCCTGCCTGTGACAAATCCTACTTTGGGCGCAGAGAATTTTCTTTCACCTTGGATAATGACATTTATCTTCGATTCCAGTCTTTCAATACTCTTTCCGAGCTGGAAAATTCGATCAAAGACAAGTGTCCTTTCAAAATTGACATCGGTCCTGTTTACAGTGTTGATGTAAGATTTTACTTCACCGCCTTTTCATGTTTTACTTGTGTTTACGAACTTACTTTGGCGCCAGATGTTTGAAAATGTTAATTTCCTTGCAGAACTTTTGGGTTTGCATGTAACTAATTCTTCAAATCCATTAGTGTGCTCCGATCTATAGGCCAAGCTGATTGTGCACCTTTTTTTTTTTCTTTTTTTTGAATGTATGCTGGTTTAATTATTTTCTATTTCAGAATCACTTGAGAGGCATCAAGCTTTCAGCTTCCCAAAGTAATGTTTTAGTTTGTTTGATGACATGTTCTTCATATTTCTGTTCTACATTATTTGCTGCAGCCAGCCAAGAGATATGCCTATGCTCAAAGCAATGACAAGGTTTTCACTCCGGTGGAGAGGGAGCTAGTTTTTGATATTGTATGTCATTAGGCTTACCGAACATTTTATTAGGAGTCTAATTAAGCATCTCACTATGGCTAATCAGTTTTTGACTTCTTTGTGCTCCAATCAGGATATTACAGACTACGATGATATTCGATACTGCTGCTCGGGAGCTGATGTTTGCCTGGACTGCTGGCCTCTGATGACAGTTGCTATAAAAGTAGTTGATACCACACTAAGAGGTAGGTGATATGCTGTGATCCCATTATTCTCATCTTTGTATCTTTCTGGTCCAACTCTTAGGATAGATTTTCAAACCATTCTGAAGTTTGTTTAGAGCATTACAGGATAGATTTTCATATCATCTTGTTTAGAATATAGATTTACTCAAAAGTTTCTATGAGCTTTTCTTTTTCTACCCTTTTGGGATGGGGACTAGATGGTGGGAGAGAATTAATGTAAGTACAGCAGACTAGTCTGCCCTTACATTTATTGAACAGAAGTCAACGTGTATATCTCTTTTCCCTCTTAGACATAACCTTTAGGTATTTAATAATGATATGTTTTACCATATGTTCTGATTTTCTCTTTGTGTTTTGTGTTTTCAACCCGAATCTTCTAGTCAATTTTACATGTATATGCAATGACTGGGGGTTGTCTAAAGGTCATGGGATGGGGAAAAGATATCTTCATGCCTTACAAATGGTGACATGCTATACCCAAACTATTTTTGGTTACTTTAATTACTTTCTATGGTTCAGATGATTTTGGTTTCAATCATATTCTCTGGGTTTATAGTGGACGGCGTGGAGTCCATTGCTGGGTTTGTGATGCAAAAGCAAGAAGGTAATTTAGGTTGGAGGCATAAATAATTTCTTCTAGTTCCTTGCTTTTGTTGTTATTTAAGCTTGCAAGCGTGTTGCTATTACTACTTCAGGTTGAATAATGAACAGAGGGCAGCCATTACTGATTATTTCAGAGTATACAAGGTATTGTTCAGTAACATAATTAACATCAAAATAGTCTTAGTTTTTCTTACACATGTAAGGCCTATATACACAAGTACCACCATACTTTTCATTAACTGGCTTGTGATTTATTCCGTGATGGGAAAACAAATTGTTGCTACCAGGGCAATGAAAATAGTAATAAAAAGGTCTCTTTGGGTGGTCTAGCTCTTCATCCATTCCTTGTGTAAGTACTCTTTCTTGTTTTATTCAAACATATTTCTTTCAAATTTCGAATCAAATTTCTTGTACTAAGACAGGAAACCTGCAGGAGATCATATTCTGAAGTTCTTCGCGAGTTTTTTGAGAAAAAATTGCTTCCTCGTCAGCAGTTGTTTTCAGATGAGGAAAGATATGAGAAGATTTTGGAGATGATTCCGGATGAATGTAAGCGTATTTATGATCTTTCCCAGTGGGTATTTTCTCTCTTTCTTGTCCCACATTAAGCAATTAGTGCTTCCTGTTTATGCAGCTGTCACTTCTGAGCTTCGCAGCAAGTGGCAGAGCAATAAGCGATCCTCCAATCTGAAGGAAGACATTAATCTTGTTAGGTGGGAGCAGCTAAAACATAGTTTGCAAGCTGGAAAACAAAAGGTGAAGAAAGCTTTCGGGCATCACCTTTTGACAGATAGTGAATACCACTGTTATTAGGCCATTAGCTTTGTAGGACAGACGTTGATATCAAGCATGGTAACTACAGTTAAATTATATGTGCTGTAAATACATCTAGGCAACAATTTGAGACTTATGTAGAACATCATGCGTGCAGAGAGTGTGGTTCATGTAAAGCATAATAATGGTGACTAGAAGTTATAGGTAAACTAACTAATGTTTCTCAAGCTTAACGAGCCACCTTGACTTATGGAAACAGTTGAGGGAGCTATAGAGGTGTACTAATCAACTTTTTAGGGAGATCTCATACTTGAAAAGATGTTAAAATCATCAGGGTTTTAGGCTGATGGTTAGGGAGTTAGAATACCCCCTAATTGACTATAGTTAAAATCTCAATACGAGTGAAGGGTGAGGGAGTTGGCTTTTATATATGCTTTCTAATGTACCAAAAAATGAAAATGATTTTAAAGCGTAAACAGAGAAAGAGTGCTGAAGAAGCATTGAAATGAACTGAAGTGCCTTAGGATAAAAGTTGCGATTCCCATGAAGCATGATTCAATCTCATCTCCTGCTTCAATTGATTAGGTTAAGATTATCTTTCATGTGCAGGAAAAGGAAAATTACCATAGACATTGTACTTATGATGATACAACAGAATTCTATCAACTATTTTGATGATAGTTGGTACCACCGTACACTTGATAGCTTTTAAATCACTCTAGGATACTAGTTGTCTAATACTAATATAATAGATCTTGAAATCCAATTGTGCTTTGCTTTTGGATTTATTTTATCTTTTTTTTACTAATATCAGGCACAAGGATTGCGGCGATGTGTTGAAGAAATTGTTTTCTCTTTTACCTATCCCAGACTTGATATGGAGGTCTATGCAACATTTCAATCCACCACTTTTGACTTTTGTTTTGTCTCAACAGTAACACCTCCTTGGGATTGTTCATTGTAAATTAAGAATGTTGAACCTTTCTGCCTGCATTTTTAGGTTTCTAAGCACATGAACCATTTACTCAAGGCACCATTTTGCATACATCCAAAAACAGGTGGGTAACTCCTATCCAAATGCCATGAACTTTACTTACTCTAATGTCAAATTGTTCAGTTTTCATACGTATTTCTTTCACGAGAATCATTTCCTGTGATGTCATCTACTATGGTTATCACTATGACTAATCTTTAGGTTATCGAGAGTTAGACTTGGCAGATCACTTATTTTTATGGTGTTTTGATTATGAAATGGATACTGATTGTTCTTGCTGCTGAATTATTCTCTTTGATTCAGGTCGTGTTTGTGTACCAATTGATCCAATTCATTGCGATGAATTTGATCCTAGCGGAGTGCCAACACTTACTGAGGTGACGTTGCAACAAGACTCTTCTATTCCCATTCTCTGTGAAATTACTTTCCAGACAGGAAATTCCACCATGTGTTCATGTGTAAACATGGGCTGTTTGGCACTAAAGTTTGCTATGAATTCTTAAATAACTTCTGGTTTTGCAGCTTTTTGAAGAAGTTAACAGGGGAGGACCTAAAATAGATGGTATTGATGGTAAGTTAGATGAAACAATACTATAGTGATTGACATACTCTAGGATAGAGGAAAACCTATTAAAGGCTGTTAATATTTCTCTTGCACTGAGACGCACTTTTGATGATTATGTTCAGACAACAAAAATTTTAGGATTCGTTTGGTTCAGTTTTCCGTTTATGTTTTTGTGTACTTTTATTGATTTTTGTGTGTTTTTTTTGTTTTTGTATTATTATTTTTAGTTTTTATACTGGATTAGTGTGTTGGTTTTTTTATATTTTTTAATTGTTTTTTCGGTTTTTGTGTTTTTAAAAAATAGAAGTAGAAAATGGAAATGAAAATTAGAAATAAACATCCCCTTAGTTTGGAAAAGTAGTGCTCGGAACACATTTTAATGCATATGATCCTGCACTGAGATGCACCTTTTTGATGATTATGTTCTGGTTGAAACAATATCTATGCAGAATCTGATAAAACATCTCTTGGAGAATCAATCAGGTTTTTCAGATCATCATTCCTGCAGCCTCTTCTAAAATCATGCAAGGTATTTTCTGAAGTTGCAGAGCAAAATTCTCAATTTTTGTGAATGTCATCTTTGATTACTTGATGTCATACTTCTTTCCCAGAAGAGCTCTAGCCCATCTGAGTGCAGAGAATTGTGTGTGGAGTTTTGGGATCATGCTGTCCATAGACATGCTTCACTAGTTCAATTATTGCATCATATCCTATGTTGTACTATCAGGAATCAGAACTGTATAGTTTCCTTTTGGTGTTTTAACTTCCAAAAGAAACATGAATACATATCAAGCATCATCAATTCTGTGACTTCTCTTTGGAGGTCGGAGTCTCAGTGAAGTGTCCCCTCCTGAAGGCACGCTATAGCATTGCCTACCTTGTCCTACGCCCAAGTCGTATAGCTGAAGACCTCAGGCACTGTTTTGCCTCTGATTCATTAATCATCAGATCATAAGAGCCTTTTAAGATCCACTTCGAAGAATGGAAATGTTTTCAGAAACCCTGAGAATCATCGGGGTCAACATGCACTTTATCCCTTATTTTATTATTTTACTAACCCTTGTGGGGAGTTCTGTTGACATTTTCTAGCTTCTTTATATTAAGAATGGCTATGATTGGGAAAAATGAGAAATTTGAGCTGGTAGTCTGCCCTATACGTACACTAACTCTGAGCCATTTCAAATGCAGGAAGAGATGGAGAGTGCCTATAATGCGAAACAACGGCTCGCAAACAATTCCCTGACTTGGTAAGGCTATCAAAAACAAATGAGTCGGAGTAGCTCTTGGACTTATTGTTATTTTCAAAGACGTCTGTAAATTAAGGTGGTTGACGTTTTTAACGACTTATTTAAGAAAAAATGCAAAGCCCTTTGTTGATGATTGATACCATACGCCCACGAAATTATACTTGACGATATCTATTTTTATTACACTTTTTTCTCAAAATCTAAAGATAGGTTGGTTAAAACACATTTTAAAAAATTAAATATTACATAAGGATGGTATGGAATTCATTATGCACGCTACTCTTAATAGTGATGCGTCTAATACAGTGTTACAGATTCTTTAGGATGCATGGTAATTGAATAAAATATGTAAGATTTCGCAATTAAGTCTAAGCTTGTCAAAATTTAGTTCAACCTTTATTTGTCAATTTCTTATTTTGAAACACTTCTACCTTGAAGTTGCTTATAAACATGATTATTTGAGATCTTTTTATTTGAAACTTTCAGCAAAGAATGCAAATATTTCAAAATCACTACAAATGATTGAATGTAATGTCTCTTAAAATAAACAATAATGGTTGTATGAAGTTTACAAGAATTTAGGGATTAATTAAGTAAAACTATTTACATTCACCTCTATCCCATTAAATTAGTGGTTAGCTGACACTTCTTTTATTAATTTCAATTAATTATGGGGAGTTATATTTCTTAAACTATTAACTTCACTAAAATAATAGAGAATATGGTATCTTAAGGCTTGTTTACTTTAGTTTTTATATTTGGTTTTAATTTCTTATTTTTTAAATACAAAAATTGATTAAAAAAATACATTAATATATCAAAGAAATTAAAAAATACAATAATTAATACAAAATCACAATAATCACAACAAAAAATTATAATTCACGTCCAACTAAACGCCTTCATTATGTTACCACGATAAATCACTTTTTTACTATTGAAATGAGTGCCTTTACAAGTACTTTCACTTTTTAAGACAATGTTCGTTGTTAAATCAATAAATGTCTTTGACGAGTCATTCCTATTATCTTGATGCATCTCCATGCAAATGCACTCACGATATAGTTTCATTGTTCTATGCTTAAGTTAAATAATAACCTAAGTTACCATACAAAAACTCTCGCAAATTGTCATATTTTTATACTTTTTGGTTGAACTTTCGAATACTCTCTCTTTTTTTTTGGATAAATAATTTGTTAAATAGGTTTAACTTACTCTTAAAAATATACTCTAGAGTGTAAAGTTTATCATATCTTATAAATGATTTTAATTCACACATTACAATCAATGTGAGTTTCTCAACACACCTCCCTTAATTCAAATCTGAACTGCATAAATTAACTCCACCGAAACCAATTTAAAAAGGTGTGTTAATTCATAATAAGTCTCTAATACCATATTAAATAAGTTTAACTTATTCTCAAAAGTACATTTTAAAGTGTAAAGTTTATCACTTCTTATAAATAATTTTAATCCACACATCACAACTAATGTGAAATTCTCAACATAACTTTCGAATACTCCCATGATTAACATAATTTAGCTGTATCCATTATTTTTTATTTCACATCTGAATCTCATTTATCGTTAAAGATTTTCATCAATATGCACAAATGAATGCTAACTCTCATCTAAAGTTCTCCTCAATATTGTCCATTTGTCTCGTCTGATAGGAGGATTTCATCTTATTTCCTCCTCAACACATATCATTTTCATGTCAATTCACATGTTAAACATAAGTCAAGACTAGTCAACACGTATGCGATTATATTATTTGAATTCAGGGGTTTAACCATATGATGACAGGTGCAGTATCCCTATCATTATGCATAGCATTAACAATTTCAATTGTACGTAAAGTTGTTAAAAAAAAGCATATTTCGAGAGTTTTTATAACAAATTTGAATTGGTTTCTCTACAAGCATTTATTGTATATTTATTAGGCCTTTTTAGAATCTAGAAATAGATATGCAATAGAAACAAAAAAAAGCAAAAATTTAGAATAAGAATTTCACATTTATCAACTTACGAAACCTAAGAGAGTATCCGTATATATATATATGTGTGTGTGTGTGTGTGTGACATTACAAAATGCGTTTAAGATTAACCACACCGTTAGCTATTATTTGTTTAGATCTAATAAAAATAATGTGGTTAAACGATAACATTATAGATTAATTCCTTGAAGTTCAAAATTTTTAACGTCACGTAATTATCAAAAATATCTGAGGAATCAATTGTGCAATTTTGTGAAGAGAGTTGGACAAGTAGAGTGAATGACAACAGCTTCGTACCAAAAAAAAAAAAAAAGAATATGATCCAACATATGCGACTCATTCTGCGAATGAACGAAGCTATTTGTTGCGGTGGATAGCGGCTGCTCATCATGCCGCAATCTTAGAAAAATGTATGGGCCAAGCTACTGTTCAACTCCCAGTTATTTTAAATGAGACCTTCAAGAAAATGTAAATATGATAGATATTGAAAAAATAACAAAAAATCAATTTCAAAATGAAACCGCATTAGATTCTTCCCACATTAGATTCTTTCCGCATCTTGGTATTGTAAGTAAATACAACGTTTTCTATGGGATGTACATTAAAGCTCTTTTAACTGGCGAAGTTATAGTTCGTTACTTGAAAATGTTAAAAGCCTCCTTCATAAGGGAAATATTTTGACGCTCTTATAGACTTTGGATTTAATTTCCAAGTATAAATGTGAGCCTTAATTCTTAAAATCTGACGTAGACCTCACCAATGATTACATGAAAACGTCACTTCAACATGAAATTCCAATTACGAAACATCAATCTCTATCACGCCTCAATCAAAACTAGACTTTTCCAACTACAATTAGATCTGATATACGGTTTTTTATCTTAAAAAAATTAACCATAACAGATGCAAGATATCCATGACTATCTATTTGATGAAAAATTGAACTATTTCATTTAATTTTCAATGACTCCTTTTGAGAACAAGTTACAACCAATAAAAGGCAAGCTAGATCTAATTAGTCGATTCAATTTAATTTACAGGAATTTGGATATTAAAGCCGAGTAATTAATATTCAAAGTAGTCGATTTACTTGGCTTTACTAAACCAGCGGGATTTTATTAAACAAGATGCAAATGGTTTGGTACGAGTCTTTTTTTTTTTTTCTTCACATTCTTTTCCTTCTTCGTCTTTTCCTTCTTCTTTTTATTTATTCTTATCATCATTAGATCCAATCCAATTTTAATTCTAACCATCAAAAGTTTGAAGAAATAGTGAGTTTATACTTTTTGTCCTTATTCTTGATTTCTTTTCTCGTACTTGTCAATGTTTATTTTTTGTTGAAAGAAAACGGCTTTCTAACGAAGAGAAAAAAAAGATTTAGGGTGAACACTTTACTAAAATTAGAAAAGAAAATTGAAATTATAAAATAAGAACTTTAGTAACAACTTAAAGATGAGAATGACATTATTAATAAAAGATAAACTCTTATTTATAGCCAGTACTTAATTCAGCTTATCTTAATTTGTTAGTACAAAAGGGAAATTACTCTTATTTATATTACTCACAGATCATTTTATACAGGTAATATTCACCACTAGTTTTAAAGCTATTTCTAAGTTTAATATATTTTATAAAATAACTGGATATTTTTACAAGGTGTCTAAATACTGTAAAAAATATTTCTAGATATTTACTAGAATTTGAGTTGTACTCATTATCTTTTGGACTCATATAAGTTACTTATTTCCTCAACTAAATACATGAAATCTAACATAAGTTTATATTCCAACTCCCTTTTAAACTTGGTCTAGCAACTCTAAGATGGCTTCTAAACTTGATAAATATATATTTTTTAAAGGTTTTGTGAAGATATTAACCACTTGGTCTTAAGCCTTCACGTACTTTATCTGTATTTCTTTTCTAACTGTGCATTCTCTTACAAAATGGTACCTCATATCTATATACTTGCTTTTATATTGAAAGACTAGATTTTTAGTCAAGGTTAATATAGACTTGTTGTCGATAAAACTTTTTTTTAGTTCTTCTTGTGGTATATTAAACTCCTTTAACAAACTCTTTAACCAGATGACATGATAAAAATAAGAATTAGCTGTCATATACTCTACTTTAAAGTGGAGAGGGTGACTAAAGATTGCTTCTTCGAACTTCAAGGGAAGAAAATATTTCCTATGTAAAATAAATAGTTAGTGGTGCTTTTTCTATCATCATATCCAACCTAATTGCTCTAATAATGACCATGATAATAGCCAACAAACTTGAACTCATTAGATGGTGAGTAGAATAAATCATAATTAAATGTACCTTTAATATAGCGAAAGATCTTTTTAGCCATCGTTAAATATGTGGTTGTAGGTAACTCTATGTAGTGGCTAATGAGTCCATCTCCATAAATGATTCGAGCCTTATAAATGATTAGTAGCATATGTTCCCAATAAGACTCTTGAATAATGTATGATCCACACTTTCTCCTTCTTCATGCTTAGACAATTTAATTCCACATTCAACAGGTGTCTTAATATGCTTGCATTTATCCACCTTCAACTTTTTGAGCACATCCCTTGCATAGCTTTCTTAGGAAATGAATATGCCTTCCTCCTTTTTGTTTATTTTATTGCTAAGATAGTAAGACATAAGGCTAAAATATGTCATCTTAAGCTTTTTTGTCATTGCATATTTGAATTCTTCAATTAATCTCAAATTATTGTTTGTGAGGATCATATTATCTATACATAAGCAAATAGTTAAAATATCCTCATGCTTATTCTTCTTCATATAAAGGGCATGCTCTTATGGACATTTTGTAAAATTGGCGTCTTGGAAATATTTTTCAATTCTATTATACCATGCCTTTAATGCTTATTTTTAACCATATACGGCTTTCTTCAACTTCAATAATTTACCTTCATGCCCTTTCATCATATAACCTAAAGATTGTTCTATATAAACTTCATCCTTAAGAAATCCACTAAAAAAAGTTGACTTTACATCCATTTGATCAATTTTCTATTTATTTTATGTTGCTAAAGAAATGATTAATCTAATAGTTTTTAAAAAAGGAAACGGGCATAAACACCACTTTATAATTAATGTCGACCTTTTGTTTATAGCCTTTTGTCATTACCTTTGCCTTGTATTTCTCTATCTCGCCTTTAGCATTCTTTTTTGCCTAGTAAATCCACATTCCAATTGCCTTCTGTAAGCGTAGCTTAAAAATTAACATCTCAGTAAAAGTATTTTACAATCACTCACTACATTTTTCTACACTTTCATGCATATAAAAGAGGTTCATTGGAGCCCCTAAACTACACACATACAAAGAAGATGGACTCCTTTTATAGACTTATAAAGTTTGTTGTAACCGATTTTGACAAAACAAAATCAAGTTGTTTATCTTTGACTTGGTCAAAGACAACTTGGCTATAGTATCTCGTGATTTACAACTTATGATTTAAACAAATGCCTTTCTCTTTCCTAGAAATTAAGCTTGGCTTCACTAAGCCAAGTATCTTCTTTTGCTTAAAGAACGCATTAATTTTGAGAGCCTTCATTAAAATATTTAGCCATTTGATTATTAGATAAACAATATTCGACCATGTTAAACCAAGGGAGGTTCCAATCATGTGTTTTGATGGTAACAAAACATTTTTTTTGGCTAATGTTTTAGTTTTTATGTTTTAAAAAAATAGATTAATGCAAAATGTACAATGACATATGTTAAAGCCTAAGGAAGAAGAGCATTCATGAAGAGAATGATGATGAAGCAAGCATTAAAGTGTTGGAAGGAAGATCAAGATAGGATGAAGAAGTTGGAATAGATTTAGAAATCAATTTTAGTATGAAAATTTTTTATATCAATCAATGCTTCAAAATGGCTCACTTTTAAATGTCACATTTGCATGAATAGTTACATTTAGAACTTTAGTCTATGTCTTAAAATTTAGTTGAATTTGATTTTGACAATTGCATAGTATGAACTAATTTAGAACGCCATGTTAATTTTTCATTACTTGATTGAAGATGTTTAACTTTTTTATGTGTGTTTAAATATATTTAAGTTAATGAGATCAATTTGGGTTTTTAAATGGCCTTGAAAAATGTTTTGAAACTTAGTTGAAGTTTCATTTAATGTTAAGCAAGGTTTGGAAGTGTTAGAAATGTTTTTGGTTGAGTTTTGAAATGTTTTTCTATGTCTCAAATTTGATCATTAATAGTGAGTATCCTAGGGACTGTTGTAGTCACGCATATTGCCATTGTAGTCTTCTATAAGAGCTTAATGGTGGTTGTTCGGTTGTGCAAGAAGAACAACGGCACTGTTGTTCAAATCAAAAAATGTTGTTGATGTCTATTTATATAATGGTACTTTCCTTTTTAATAAAAATAATGATGTTTAATGATCTTTAATGGCTAGCTATTCATATAGGTTATGCCTTATAGTCTTCTTTGTAAGTCTTATTTAAGTTCTTTTTAGTGTTTTTAATGGGCTCACCACATATATATCACGTTCACAATTTAGATTATGCTTATTTATTGCATAATCAAGAGGAATATTGTGTGAAAGTTTCTAAAAAATCCTCTTGATTAGTTAAAAAATATTTTAAAAGATATTCTAGATGTGTGTGTGAGCTTATAAAGTATTTATTATGTTGGGATAGATTTGAACTAAGTTAAAATTACCTTGAACATTTTTTTTGTGAGTTTTTGAGGGTTAAATGGCAGTCTGCACAACTTGTCGTTTAGTATACATCCTCGATGTACTTAAATGGTGGTTAAGGATGGTTTAAATGGTGTTGGGTTAAATAGGGATATACAGGAGTTAAATGTTACGGTCTAACTATACTATAATTTTTACTAATCTAATCATAGACCAATCGAAGGTAAGTGCACCTTATTAATAAGTAGTATAAAATGGTAAGAAACTGAGGATCGTCTTCTTTGGAATTTGAGAATTATACTAAATCAATTAATATTTAATTATCTAGACAACTCTAAATAGATTGAATAAAAGAAATAAAAAAATTACAAAAGAAAACAAAAATAAACAATGTCCAATCTAAACATAGACTAATGAATTAAGAGTCTAACAAATGGTAAATTAGCTAGAGCTCAGATTTTTATGGGTAAAACAAATAAGAAACAATTCATTGGAAAATTTTAAGGTATTCATCACTAAAACTAGATATAGTCTTATTCATGAAAATCCCTTTTCTCTTCTAAACTCAAGTAATCTGTTTGGTTAAATAAAAAAATTGGAATAAAAGGTATTAATCACAAGACGCTTAAACTTAAGTTCTTTAAATCTAAGAACCCTCATAAAAGACTTTAGATTTGGTCAACACCTAAATTCAATTGTATCACCTAATTAATCTTCCAAAAATTAAAAGCCCATAGTTATGGATCCTTTAATCATCTAAAAATCTAACTAAGATGGCCAATCAAAGAAAATTTAGATTAAGCACTTTAATTAGGTAAAAATCCTCCAATTAAATAAGACCTATCAAATTCTAACCCTAACTAAGCAATTTAAGTTCAAACATTCAACAATGAAAACATAAATTTATTGATGAAAAAAAGAGTCACTACAAAATAAGATAAAAAGATGAAGGAATACAACCGAAATTGGTTTAAATCATTGAAACCAACTCTCCAATCCACCTTGAATGCTCTTGAAGGCTCTAATTCACTTGCCTAATGTGAAGACAGAACAAAAGAAAACAAAACCTAAACTAAAACATAACTAAAAACAAAAACAATCTAAAAACTCTCCTCTTCAATCTGTTCCAGCCTCTAAAAAGAACTTTTCTATGTTTTTGAGACTTTTATATAGGTTTTGGTGGCTTCTAGGGCTTTGGAATGTTTTCTCATGATGTCAATTTTATCCTTCAAAAATATAAAAAATGTCATTTAAGTCCTAAGAATTGAGAGCTTCTGCCCCTCTTCACATTTTTTCCTCTACATCCTTCTATACACCTCCAATGGCCATGAAATATTCTATGTAGATTATTCAGATGATGTTCATGTATCGTATAGAATTTCAAAACAATATGAGTTTTAAAAGTATGCCTAATGCATCACCAAAATCACTTGCACTAAAACTAATGCTTGTTTGAGCTTCTCTTTCTTTTCTCTTGATGCATCCTTTATGGCTTGTCATATGACCTTGAAATTTGGTGGGAAAATTTATAATATGATGCCCTAAGTTCTCAAATTAATTTCAAAACTCTTATAGTTTTAGAGGTGCCTCAAAATACTCACAAATTTGCTTCTATTTATGTCTTTGAGCTCTTTTTTTAATTCTTTTAAATCTAATTAAGTCTAAAAAGCTTTGAACTTGCAGTATAATCGAGAGAGCTCATAAATAAGACAAATTTTATAGATATTTAAGAGTAAAAACTCATTAAAATATGGCATAAAAATCAATATAAATCACTCATAATGTTAAACAGTAGTCTGCACAACTCGCCATTTAGCATATGTTCCTAGTGTACTTAAACGGTGATTAAAGGAGGCTTAAACGGTGGCCTGCACAACTTTTAGTTTAGTATATGCTCCTGGTACTTAAACAATAGGGATTAAATGGTGCCATTTAAGTCCTAAGAATTGCCATTTAAGGATGTAAATCACGCTCAGCAAATTTTTCTCAACGATAACAAACTTTTAATGCATTGGAATATTGTGCAATGATAACAAGAAACTAATTTGACATCCTAGGACTATAAATAGGTGTCTTACACTTGTTTTTACTATCCAAGAGTTTACCAATTGATTTTTCAAGTGATTTGAGCATTTTGAAAAATTTTCTTGAAAGTGTTCTTTGAGCTTTCTTAAAGTGTCTTTTGATACATGATTTTTCTGCATTCATTCAGGTTTTATGAGCTTTCAAATAAACTAAAGAGTGCTTGAGTGAAATTAGTTTATAAGTGCATTTTGAGAGATTTTTTTTGAGAGAAAGGTTATTTCTTAGCTTTGAAAAGGAGTGAAAGGTTTATCTAAGCCCTTGAAAAAGGTGGTTGTACTCTAATATTATAATATTGTTATTTTGATAGTGGAATAAAATCTCAATAGTGGTAATAGGAGCTAAACATAGGATCAAGTGGATAGCTCTAAGCTAGAATAAATTCTTGATGTCGCTCATCCCTTATACTCTTTATTTTTATACATTTTTAGTTGTGCTTGATTTGAATTATTGATCTAAAAATTGTTTGATATACAAATAATGTTTCTATGTTATTTCTCATATTAAATTTGTTTTATTGAATCGTGTACATCGTCATCTTGTTTCTGCAATTTTTATATGTTTTTTTGCAATCAGTTTTTCACAAAGTGTTAAAGATTTTTAGGTGAATTTATTAATTCTTGTAAAAAAAATTTTAAGAACCTAATTCACCTAATTCTTCTTAGGTACCATTTATGTCTAACAGTTAGTATCAGAGCATAAGTCTCACTTAGTATAAATTCTAATGGATTTATAAGAAAAGATTGGTGTGGCATATATGATGAAAACCTTTACTCCCTCGTCTTGCGTAGAAGGACAAAATACATATAAAGCACCCTACTTTGGTGGAAATAACTATTTATATTGGAAGACTAGGATAAGATGTTATTTGATGGGAGAAAATGTAGATTTATGGCTTATGGTTTCATAAAAAACCCTTATGCCTTCCAAACTCGAAGGAAACGAATTAGTACCTAAGAAAGAAAAATAGTGGGATAATGAAGAAAAGAAATTAATCTCTCTAAATAGTAAAGCTATGTATATTCTATATTGTGCACTAAGTATGGCAGAATTTAATAGAATTTTTATATGTGAAACTATATATGATATTTGGCACACACTAGAAATTACACATAAAGGTATAAATCAAGTAAAAGAAATTAAAATTAGCATGCTCACTTATCAGTATAAACTTTTTCAAATGTTACATGATGAAAATAACTCTACTATATATGTTCATTTTAATAATATTATTAGTGCTTTAAAGGGTCTAGGTAAGACCTATTTGAATATGAGTTTGCTAGGAAGATTCTTAGCTTTCTACCGAATTTGTAGGAAGTTAAGTTAACCGTAATTCAAGAAGTAAAAGACCTCAATATGCTCACTCTCGACGAGTTGATTGGATCCTTGTTAACATATGAGATGATGTTGAAGGAGAGTTAAGTAGAAGATGTTGCACAAAAAGGGAAGTACATAACTTTCAAAACCACAAAAAAGGAGGAAAGCTAGAATGAAGAAATCTTGTACAAGAGTAAAGAAGAAGAAACACTTGTGCTTCCTATAAGAGGCCATAGGAATATTGAAAATGCATATGAAAGTAGACTACAACTAAGGCATTATGCTTATATATACATACCAAGACTTAGGAGTTTTCTACTACATCAATTTAATGATAGACGAATTTTCTCTCAACTTGGGCAAAATTTTCAACAACAATTTTATAATGGATTTAGGGGTAGAAATGATTATAGGAATACATATAGGACTCATACTCCATTGTCTTACACATATTGTGGTTATCATAGAACATGTATTACATTTTTGCTATGATAGAATTAGAGATATTTTATCAAGAGGTAGAGATAGGTATATAACTGTAAGTCCTATGGCACCCAAGAGGGGGGTGAATTGGGTATTAAAACTTTTTCTCAAACTCAAACTAGCAACCTAAATCAATTGGGAAACTAGATGCATTCACTAAACCAAGATTCAACCTAATATGGAATGCCAATGCAAATATCAAAGTAAATGCAATAAGTTGAGTTTTAGAGAAAGACACAAGGCAATTTTAAAGAAGTTCACCTACCCCAAAGATAGGCTACGTCTCCTTTCCAACTACTT
>JAOXYD010000007.1:9274078-9300296 GCA_028565735.1 Pinacopodium congolense
GGGGATTGGAGATATTAGAAGGATGAAAGGATGGAAATTGTGAGAATCATGTTAAATTAGTGCTTAATTAGATGTATGATTACAGTAAAAATTGTACGACATAATCGATATGTTGGTTCCTATATGGAACCAAAAAGGTGGGTGAATTAGGTTACTTTAAATTTTTCTAAGTCTATACCTATTTAAAATTTCCCTCTAAAACCTTATATAGAAGCTTAAACGAATTTAATAAAAAAATTTATAAATATAATATAAAGTGCAACAAAACATGCTTAAAAATTAGAAAAAGATAAGGGAAGAGTGGTAAAAATCAATTTATAGTGGTTCAGTGCATAGTCCACACTCTTTGTCACCTTCTAGGGTGGCTTCTAGGTTTTTCAACTTATTCTTGCTAAAAAATAACTTTAAATCATAAAAAATGGATGAATCTTGCACAATCGTGACAAATTGTGTCAATTTTTTTTCTAGTTACAGGTGTGTATGATCATGCAGAGTGCATAATCTTATAAAGTTTTCTCTATATTGTCTTTTCCAATTTCTTCTCTAAATGACTTCCAAATTCAACTCAACATTAAATCACATTAGATATTCCTTTAAATAAGATCAATCATTGCCCTAAATCAATAATATTCATAAAAGACATTCAAACATCAACAATAACACAGATTTAAGCCCTAAACACATTATTATAACCTAAAAATACCAATTATCACATTTTACAACATATAAAACACACTATAATGCACACGTGTCAAATAGAAAAGGTACATCTTGTGAATACAATTCTTAGGTAAAGCAATAGTATCATGGTTTAGTAGAAAAACAAAACTCGGTTGCACTGTCTACAACTAAAGTGAAGTATGTAGCTACAAGTAGTTATTGTATTAAAAAAAATTAATAAATCAGTAAAGCAGATTAATTAAAAGAGATAAGTTATGTACAAAACAAGAGATACCTAAGAACAACTAATCTCTTAACCAGGAGAAAAAAATCGAACATTAAAACCAAAGTCTAAAACTTAAGGTTTTCTAGAAAACTGAACACCAAAACGGGAAAGACAATCACTTCATCAATATAATCAAAATGACCATAATAAAATTGGACCCGATACTAGATAAAAAAAAAAAGACAACTCAATATATCCTAAGAAGAGAGCCGGTCTAGAATGAACAGATTGGGACATTAAACAGAAGCTTCATATTGCTTCTAATGGAAAAACTTTGCAAAAGAGCAATTTTGTATTGCTTTCTTCTGTGGAAAGGTAGAGAGTATTCTAAGTTCCCAAGTAATTGAGGTCTCAGAAGCATATAATCATTTGAAGAGTCCCACAATACATGGGTGGTCCTAACCAAGAATTGGAACCAAGTCCAGCATAAATCCCTTTAAGAGATGAAAATAAAATATCCCGAACAAACAACTACTCAGAGGAATTTTCAGACTTCACATGAACTGGACCTTTAACTGAAGATTCAGACCTACATCCTCTATAAAGTTTAATACCTATAAAATTTTATGAATGGCAAGGTTTATGGAAGATAATAAGATCAGCTATATAGCCAAGGCACCTCAGTTTCTTTTGGAATCCTGTAGGGTGTTGAGTCTTCATAAGGTACATCATCAGCGGTGGAAGAGAGAACTGGTTAAGGATGTAGAATTAACATAGATCTACATGGCACCTTCCTCTTTCTATTGATGTAGGGGACAACCTGAGCTTGAGCCAAATTAGGGGCATTAAAGTTTCTTCTAGAGGACTTTACCGGGGCCTCCAATTTGCAACTTACAGCCTAGATACCATGGCTTTTTACCTTTGAAGGGGGACCTGACCTGCACTAGGAATACCTATAGAACAAAGGTTAGGAAAAGCTTATAAAAGACTAAATCACAATTACCTCTCATCAGGGTTTAGGTTGACAAATTCCATAGTGTATAGGACTGCTTTGGTTGATAGGCACCAAACAACCAAGGTTATGTCTTTAAAGGTTAGGTTGTTATGTTTTTGCCAAAGGTAGTAGATTGTAATAGTAAAGATGGTAGGCAGAAGGTTTGTATCAGTGGTTTTGAGGTTAGGTGGATAGCAATACCACTGAAGAAAATTAGAGAGATTGAGTAGGTTAGGCAACTGAAACTAGAAATGATGCAGAAGGTATAACTAGACTGCTTTTGAGTAAGAGCATTCAAAGAATAGATCGTTAAGGCACTCGCTTTTAGAAAAACAAAGGGAACAAAAGTTATAAGAGTTCGTGAAATGGAGCTTGTCCCTTGTATGAAGTTTATTAAGAAAAGCTAGCCAAGGAATAAAGGGGCATCTAGGGCTAGATTTCTTATGCCAGACTAGGTTGTACTGAGGAACTGGAGGGTTTGGAGGTGTTAATGAGTTACAGATTGATGAATTACTATAGTTTTTCATAGGGTTAGCCAGCCATTCCAATCTATCTATTTTGGTGCTGACTAGATGGTAGGAAAGCGGGTCAACGTTTCAGATAGTCTCATTCGAAGCGTCTCTCCAAGTCCAAGAGTTTTCTTTGATTACGTCAGATACTTTTACTGTTAAAAGCAAGTCAGAAGCATTGATCAATCTTGGAGTGGGGCATTCTAAGAGGATTCCTCTTGGATGCCACAGGTCTTGCCATAGAAGAGTGGTAGTCCCATTGCCTATCCTGAATTGAATTGGTCCCTAATGAGATCCCTAATATGTAATAATTTCCTCTAACTCCAAGATCTATTATAATTAGGCTTAGTAGTCCATAAATTCTTACTGTTAAGGATAATAGTATTCACCCATTTAATCTATAAAGCTTCATGGGCATTAAACATAAACCAAATGTGTTTGCCTAACAAGACATTATTCCAAGTTGGAAGATGTTTAATACCCAGACCCCCTTCTTTCATAGGCTTACAAATATCCCTCTATTTGACTTTCGAATGGTGGTGAGAAGTGAGCGAAGTAGACCACAGAAAATTCCTAAGATTAGCTTTTCAATCTCTAATAACATATGAAGGGAGAAAAAAGAGGCTAAGCCAATAGACTTGGAAGGTAGTGAGAACAAAATTGATAAGTTGAAGTCTACCTACATAGGAGAGGAACCGATTATTCCACTTGTTAACTCTATTCATGACTTTTTCCAGAATCGGAAGGCAATCTCTTTTAGAGAGTCAACCATTAAAGAGGGGCATGCTTAAGTATTTTATAGGGAGATCCCCTCTTTGGAACCCTGTGTAGAAAACCATGTGGTTCTCAAGATTTCCAAGTTATGGGGATAAAAAGAATTGACTCTTCATGGGATTAGTGTCAAGGCCAAAAGATTTAGAGAAGGAATGTAGATAGTCAAATAACAATTGCATAGAACTTTTATCCGCATAGAAAAAGAGTAAGAGATTGTTAGCAAATAAGAGGTGAGAAACACGAAGCTTTGAACAATGCTAATGGAACTAAAAATCAAGAAATTTTTTGATATTCAAATCTAAAATTTTAGAAAGGACTTTCATATAGAGAATAAAAAGATAAGGGGATAAAGGATCTCCTTCTCTAAGCTCAGGTTTACCTCTAAAGAACTTGGAACCATTCCCTTTTATTAGGATAGAGTAAGAGGGAAAGTAGATACACTCCACAACCCATCTAATAAAAGGAGTGGGGAAGCCTAAGGTTTGAAAGATAGAAGTTAAGAAGTCCAAGTGGATAAATTCATAGACTTTTTTAAGGTCAATTTTGAGGGCGCCATGTTGATGGCCATTATACAAGTGGTAATTCCTGAAGATTTCTTGTGCCAATAGAATGTTGTCACCAATTCGATAATTTTGTATAAAATCATATTGGATAGGGCTAATATTGCTTGTGAGGATATGTTTTTGCATATTAGCAAGGATTTTAGAGATGGTTTTGTAGATCAAGTTACAACAAGATATAGGTCGAAAGTTAGTGACATAGAAAGGGTGAGCAGTCTTAGGTATAAGAGAGATGAAGGTCGAGTTAAGGTCCTTACGCACTTTTCCATATTGAAAGAAATCTTGGATGACCTTATTAATGTCCTCACCAATTATATGCCAGGTTTTCTTAAACAAAAAGCCATTAAATCCGTTAGGACCTTAGGCCTTAGAGGGATTAAACGAGTTGAACACCTCCTTGATCTCAAGGGCAGAAATAGGGGAATTTAATGCAGTGACAAAATCATCAGATATAGGAGTTGGAAAGAGAGAGTAAAGATACTCCTTTAGACAAGGAATATCTTTCTTCGTCTATATATTACTTTAGAAGAAGCCATTAAATTTCTTTTGAATGTCCTCAAACTTGAGAACCTGATGGCCTCTGGTATCAACCAGGGAGTGGATATTGTTTCTATTCCAATGGGAAATGAGAGGTTTGTGAAAAAATTTAGTATTCCTGTCGCCTTCTTTCCACCATTGAATATGAGAAGACAGTTTATAGAAACTATAATGATCCTCAAGAGACTTTAAAAGGTTAGCAATAACTTCCTTCATCTATTGAAGAAGGAAAGAATTACAAGGATGGGACCTAAGTTGATTCTGATTTTGATTAAGATTGGCTTGATTGATATTAACTCTCTGATGCAGGTTACCCACCTTTTGAGTGTTTAAAAACTTAAGCACATTTTTAACTTGGTAACGATACAGAACATAAGAGTACCATCCACAGGAGTAGACTAAGTATCATTAACGGTCTTGAGAGAATCAAGCTGAGATGGAGAAAAGTTGGAAAAATGAAAGGAAGAAACACTTTTGGGGGGAATGAGTAGAGTCTGAAAGATAAGAGGGGAGTGATCAGAGATATTAGAACTATCAATTAGAAAATTAGAGTTAAGGAATCGCATAAGCCAATGAGAATTGATGAGAGATCTATCGAGCTTTCTAGAAATTAAAGGGTCACCTAGTTTTTTGTTTGGCTAGGTGAAACTAGGACTACTGGAGTTAAGATAGAATAAGAAACAACTCTTGACATAATCCTTGAAGTCTTTCGTACTAGTAATGGCATAATGACTAACAAGATCAGTATCTTCGGCGAACAGAATGGCATTGAAGTCTCCAGCTGCAAGTCAGAGTTAGTTGTTTATATTCTGAGCAATGGAGGTAATAGTAGACCAAAGATTCTTCCTATGATTATTATTATTAGACCCATAAATGCATGATACATAGAAGGGAATACCTTGATGAATAAGCAACACTTCCAAATGGATGAGTTGATTAAATAGGGTAAGAGTAGTGCAAGAGTAGAGGTTAGGGTCCCTGGCTATAACTATCATGGCACTAGAGTTAAGAGCTAGGTTACTACAACATGACCAAATAGGGAATGAAAACCTATAGATTCTATCCAGACCAGAAGGGGACTTAATTCTAGTTTCACTAAGACAGACCAAAAAACCCTAAAAGCAACTTAAGGAAATTCTTAGTAGCTAGTTGCTTCCTAGTATTATTAAGATCCCTATTATTCCAAAAAAACTAACAATATAAAAAAAAGGCAAAAAAAATAGAGACACCTCCTAAGATTTAGCCTTTCGTCTCAACCTCCTATTTGTCTTAGTACTAAAGCCTTCTTAAGTATTATACAAAGGGACCTCTCTAGCAATGTTAGTGACCAAAACAGATTCAATCAAGTTAGAAGGATTACCGAAAACTTTACCAACAGGGTTAGTGTCATCTGTAAGGTGCTTCTTCTGTGGCTCCCTTTCCACTTAGGGTGTGGTAAGTTTCTCACGAACCTGGGCAACTTTCATCAATTGATTGCCATGCTACTTTTGGGGTCACTCCATAAGAGTAGACATGTTAATTTACTTCTTAGTGTTAGCTACCAATGGATCTTGTTCAACATTTGCTCTAGTGATCTGAGTTGCAATAGTTGGAGCCTGAGCCTTCAACTGTCATAATTAAAATTGAGTTCCTCTCTCAAAAGTACTTCTAGTCAGTTTCCATTCTTTTATTAGTCACCTTGGTCTGGCTTCCATATGTACTCCGCAAGAATCTCCAAGAGAAAAAGTTCTCCACTCTCATTATAAGTAGCGAGGTGAAACCTACTAAACCAAGCTTTAAGAAGATCCATCTCTACACACAATCTAACAAAACTTGCCCTGGAAAGATTTGCTGTAGGAGTATCCAATAGCATTGGCTTACCAACGGAGCTAGCTATGTGACTCATACCGTCATTGTTCCATTAATAATAGGGTATATCATGAAATTGAACCCAGACTGGGGGCGATTGAATCTCCACATGTATACCTGGATTAAGACTCCATTTATTCAAAAACAATAATTTACCTTGGACATGACAAGGCCCCTTCTAGAGAACTGACTTCATACCTTCCTCTGAATCAAACTTAAAAAGAAATCAGTTTGAACTGTGATTAAGACTTCTATTGGCCCATAAGAAAGCCAGGATTTAGAGAGTATTCCTTAGATGATTGGGAACGCTTGGCGTTTCCCAATAAAGAAACCAATAAGAATAGTTTTGAATTAAACTGCACCTCTCTTGACAAGTTTAAATGATGGAATCACTAGTATTTGATCATTTTAACCTCTAGAGCGAAGTAGGTGAGGCCCTAGAACTTTAAAGTGCCTACCGGAATGTTAGAAATGACTTCCTTCCAACTACAAGGAGAGGACTTTTCATGCTCCTTAAGAATACAACTATCAAGTTTGTGAGAGTTAAAGGATGGAAAGGAAGGAGGAGGGTTGGAAGGTGGAATAGGGGGAAAGCTAGCTAGGGACAGAAGAGAAAGGTTTAGGAGAGAGCGAGGAATGGGTTTAGGCAATGCCAAGATAGAGGTATTGGGGTTCGACGAAACCTTAGAGGAGGAGGGGCTCTAGACAAGGTTAGGAGACGCAAAAGAAGGATTAGGGTTTGCCATCAAAGGGAGAAGATTTGGGCCAGGGGAAGGGGATCAGGCGGCAAGAGTACAAGAATCAGGGGTATAAGGAAGAGAAAAGGGTTTAGCTAGTAAAAGGGAAAAGTTAAGAAGGGTAAGGGACTAAGGAGAGGCCATGGACAACCACTAGGAACACACTAAGGAATGACGGTCTCATCTCTCTAACCTAATTTCCATTTTTAATCTAAAAATCTTATGTAAGTCTTATTGTATTCAAATTTTATGGCTTAAACATCAAATTACGAATTATGGCTTAGAACTTAGCAAAATCATCATTAGGTGTGATAATACACGTGCAATTATTTAAGAAAAAACCTTATTAAAAGTGTTAGGGCAAAGCATATAGAGAATAGGCATCATGTTCAAAATAGGGGTATAAAACATGAATTTATTGACACCGTAAATTAATTAGTGAATATTTTAACTAAAATTATGTGTGAGAATAGATTTTTCATGATTACAAGAGATTTAGGTCTAATTGATGGTTCTTCTTTATGATTTTTAAATACTTGTTCCTTGTTTTTGTTGTTTATATTATTTATGGATTCAAGTTTTGTTATTTATTAATCTTTTTTTTTGGACATGTTTTTTCTGTTTTTTTAATGATTCCAGAAAGGGGTAGAGATGTATATCATATTATGTTTTATTAAGGGGGAGTAGTAGCTTTTTTTCTTTAATTTTTAATAAATGTATGAATTTGTGGGGAGTTACCAATTTAAGGGGAGTTTATGATTTTCAAATAAGTTGGAAATTTGTTAACTTGTTTAGATATGTTGAATTTTTTTTTATAAATAGTTACATGATTATGGCGAATTTAATAGGAGTTGGTCATTTTTTAAAATCTGAGTCTTTTTGTAATTTTATAAGAAGTATTGAATTTTTATAATAGTTTTAGACTTGCAACTGTGTGTTATATTAATTGTACTGAATTTTTTAATGGAAATCATATGATGTTAAGTGCGTTTAAATAATTTTGGTAGATTATAACTATTAAATCACTAGAATAATAATTTTTTGTGTTTCAAGTTTTAACTAGATAGGTTTAAAGTTAAAGTTTGAAAGAAGCAATTTATGGAGTCTTAAAGAAAAACAAGAATTCATAAAGTTAATTTATCAAGGTTCAAGATTTTATAAGACTTTGATAGAACTTATATAAGTTAACACTTATAATTTTTATTGTAAAACCCACTTAGTTCTCTTCTTCTTTTTTTTTTTTTGGTTGATATGACTCATTGTTGTATGACACATTCAAAAATTAGAATATGTATATAGGACGTATAATTAAGAGGAACTTTGTGTGAAAATGTTTTTAATAATTCTCTTAATAAGTCAAAGATGTTTTTTAGAAGCTTCTGGATATGTGTGTGAATTGAAAAAGTACTTGTAATGCTTGAATAGGCTTGGAATGGTATATAATGGTTTGGAATTATTGTGGATAAATTATTAAATATTTATGGGAGATTAAAGATAGTTAAGGACTAGAAAAATGGAATTATTGTATACCCACAATTAAAATCTATAATGATCAACAACAGTTGATGGAAAATATCAACAAAATCATTATAGATTGTTGAAGTGGACTATAATGGTATTATATCAATGACACTGTTAGAGCCCGTGAAACTGCCTTTAATGAGTGGAAATTAGGTTACAACGACTATTTCTCAAAAGTAACACATTTTTAATGCTTTAGAACATTGGACAACAATAACAAATAGATAGTTTAAGATCTTAGGCCTATAAATATGTTGTTTTGCATTAGTTTTCATCATCCAAGTGTTTAGAAATCAATTATTCAAGTGTTTTTTAACATTTAGTAGCTTTTGTTAAATATTATTATTAGAGCTTCCCTTAAGGGATTTTTTTGCATGTTTTCAACATTCATTTTGAGTTTTTCTGAGTCCTTAGATGCACTAAATTGCGCTCAAGTGAGATTCTTTCTAAGTGTATTTGTTAGATGTAGAATAGTTATGAGGAAAGATTCTCCCTTTATCTATAAAGAATATTGAAACGTTTACCTTGACACTTGAAAAAAGGTTTTTGGTATTTTCTAACATTGTATTTTTTTAGTGATTATTAGTGAAAAATATCAATAGGATTTTTTAGAGACTAAAGATAGGAGGAAGTAGAAATACTCGAACTAATATAAATTGTTTATGTCTTTCTTCCTTGTACTCTTCATATTGCTATTTTTATTTTATAAGTTTTATCTTAATTTATTTTTTGTGTTTATTATTTTCTAAAAATTGTGTTTATATTATTGTTTGACATACAAGTTAGTTATTTGAGAAATTGTGGATATTGAATTGATTTATCAATTTTGCATACTGTTATTTACTTCCATAAATTAGATTTTGCAAAAAATATTTTTATTTTCAGTGAACATAAGAGTGTGTTTTAAAAAAATTTTAAGCCCTATAATTCACCCACTTAGGTGTCAAATAGGACTTACAAGAAATAAATGAGATGCTTCTTCATTCTCCAAAAAATTTTGACACTAGATGGGAATTGAGATTGGTTATTCTTGGTAGTTATAAAACAAGCCAGAAAATGAGCCATGTCTTAACCATTTACTCCTTATCATTTACTTCTTTATAAGAATGAGATTTCCTACAAAAAGTTGAATAAGCTTTGGAAATTAACATTATAGAATAAGCTTTGAAAACTAGTGTTAGACAATACAAAATTCTTTTCAGATACAAGACAATATCACAATTATAAGGGGAGTCCTTGTTGATTCGTTAACAAAAACACTAACTTATTTTACAGTAATACTGCAAGAGCATACATCGTAACTTGTAATATAAGAAGATATCTACCCAAAAGTATTAGGTTTAATGACTACTCTATTCAAGTTAAACTTTTCAAAGGAAAAATTTTTGAACAACAATACTTTAAAAAAAAACTAAAACAGAATAAACTAGCAATGAAACATTAAAAAAGAAATGCATAAGAAGTTTTGAATTCAAGATTAAATATTATAAATCAATGTTATCCCTATTTTGATTCCCTCTTATATTTTTTACTTAATTATGTTTAACCCAAGATATCCCAAGGCCTTACTAACCCTCTGTCAAGGTATAACTAAGTTTCCCTAATCGAATCAGTTATGATTAGTCTTGCAATATCTCAATCTACAAAACCTATCCTGAAATTCCAGGTAGTTGTGAGGTAATATGATAGGCAGTCAATTAATTAATCAAGATCTCTCTCTAATCAATTAATCAACTTCATATTTCTAAGTCTATTGGATTCTAACTCTCATTTCACCCATCTCTCATTGCAACTCTCAATCTATTGCAAGGTTTAAGCATAAAAACCATAAAAAACATTCATTCATTAAATCAACAAGATGAGTTCAACAAAATAGTTCAAAAAGCAATCGCTGCAATATGTTTAGCCAATGCCAATAAATATCTCAACTAACAAAATATCCATAAAATAACATAGTAAAAAGAGAAGAAGAGAAAAAGACGAGTGAAGTTGCCACTTTTCTCTTCACTCATTTTTTACTAAAAATTCTGTAGGCTAGACGAGTGAAATGGATGTTGATTTTGATTTCTTCCCTTGGAAAGCATCCAACTTTGTTTTTAGTCTCTTAAGTAAATCTCCTCATGATTGGAATAATGACAACCCTTTTTAAATGGCAAATATCCAAAACATCACATCATATATGCCACCCCAATAGGTCTTGAAACCACCAGGCCACGATCATGGCCTTCCTTTTTTTCATTCTTCTCTTCTCCTTCTCTTCCTTTTTTCCATATTTACTTTCTAATTGAAAACACATTAAGCATACAAGCCAATAAAATCCAATTCAAACCCAAGATCATAACTAAACATCCAAAATACATAAACTTAAAAAATAAAAACAAAATAATAATAAAATAAGTCCTAAACACATCAATTATAATCTAAGCATGTGAAATCCAATACTAAAATATTATGAAAACCTATCATAAAATACAATTGTCAACTTCCCCACAACTAACCCTTTGCTAGTCCTTAAGAAAAACTTTAATTGTCAGGAAAAATAAAACACCTAATGCATGCATAACGCAACAATGAGTGAAAGATTGAATGCAATAAGAATGGGAGATCTTATAGAATTAAATTCACTAGGAACACTAATCATTCAAGGAGATTAAAAATACTCACTTATTTCATTTACATCATGATTGTATTTAGGTTGAAAATGCATATTAATCTAGGAATTTCATTCCTATTCTTACATCCAAGATAAATGTAAGCATGATGCCTAATTACTAAGTGGAAGGTAGGCTATCGCTAGGTAATCCTTCATGAAAAGTTTCAATTTTGAAGGAAAAGATCAATAGGTTCACTTTTTTCATTTAAACTTCGATTTTTAACATTTGTTAAGAATAGCCATCTAGTTTTTTTATGCGATTTTGCACATCTTTAAGGGTGCACCTTATGTTACTCGACCAAATGAAGTTCTTTAAGCTAAGTTGGAGTGTCATATGGCCTTTTTATGTGAAGATGTACGTCTTTAAGGGCACACCCCTGGTTACTTAGCCAAATCACACTCACAATTAACCTCTTGGTTGTACTCTTAACTCATTTCTTTTCTTTTGATTTATTTTTTCACTTTAGGAGTTAGCGAAGTAGTAATTGAAATACTTATTTCATTTGTTTTCTGAATTTATGTCACTACTCTTTAATTAATTCTCTTCATAAACGATTACAAATAAAGCCTACCAATAAGGTCAATTTTTCATAGAAAGTGCATCCAAAAATTCTCAAAGAAGTAAAAAGAGGCAAGTAAAAACCTAATTAATTTACAGTTTCTATAAAAAACAATCATAAGTAAATTTCCTAAGGTCGCACGTCATCTCTACTCAAACAATATTGTCCCTAAGAAGATCAATTACATTCCAACTATGTATTCAAATATACGAAATTGTCACAGAAATGAAAAAAAATTCAAAAAAATAGCAAATACATGCTTAGAATAAAATTTCAAATAAAATGCATAAAATGTCCTGGATATCTTGCATGTGCTACCTCCCCACACTTAGACAAAACACCCTCCTAAATGTGGAGAGGAAAACACAACAAAAAACACTAACTAACTAACTAACTAACTAATGCCAAAAAAAAATCATATGCAAAACACAAAATAGAGGAGATAAAGGGCAAGAAATTCTTATAATGAGTGAGGCGAAGAGGGTATAGGTGATAGAATGTGGCTATTCTGAGTTTTGAAGAACTTAGGAGGCTTTTTGATCATATATCATTAGAGCTTCTACACTTGGTTGAGCTAGGTTTCCATTGCATCAATCTGGAGCTCCATCCTCCTATTGTTCTCATCCATCCTTGGGGTGTTAGCTTCTATGACATTAAGAACTTGTTTTTACCTTCCACTTCTTTTCCTTCTTTTGTGCTCGCTTCTTCTTCTTTTAATGTTGCTTGGGATGTTGATTGGTAACTCATCACTAATTACAAAATTATAAACCTAACTAGACCTCACTATGCAGTATGGCAAGCTAAGGTTGAACCATAAGGAGTTAGGATGCAAAATAACCCCTAATGCAGTGAAAGCTAAATAAGATAAGATGTAATGAATGCGACCAAAGACAAAAACATAATGCAAAAATGATTAAACTAATAAAAATATCAAAGAAATGGACTGAAGGTGCTATCGGGATTCTAAGATAATCATCGATCCTTGAATTTAAAGAAAACATGTTCTAACCAAGATGTTTGCCTATGGAACCAAAAAGGGTCTTGAATCCTAAGATCCTCTAAGATAGGTAAATCTAATAAGCTCTAGAGAAATATCTTTAAGTCCGCCATAACCTAGAATAAGCTCTCCAAGTTTAATAACAAAGAAACATTCGGCAATAAGGAACGGCTAACTTAGGCTACCAAAACACAATCTCTGAAGGTGTAACCAAAAGGAATGGAACCTTAGACTAATTGGTTAAGTTTGCCTATAAAACCAATTAATCTAACTCTACTTACAGAAATTTTTAATGACTATTATGTATTGTAAGCATTAATCCTAGCAATTAAATTAGGAATTATGGAAACGGTAATAAAGCCTAGCAACAATACCTAATTCTTGACAAACCTAAGTTTCAATCTAACCTAAGTCCAAAACCACCAATTCAGTAAAAAACCAACTTCATTCTTACAAATAATTTCCTTCCATCCATTAAATACCTTTAAATCATTAAACACCTAGCCACACATGTTACTTATAACAAAAACAGAATATAAATCCAATGTAAATATGCTAGAAATTTTAAGACAAGTAATGAAAATTGAGATTCAACAATAATATAATGGAAACCTAAGGTTTTACTCTAATTATCAACTTAACTCAAGCCAACAGACAAAATCCAAAATTAATCACACTAAAATAAAACCTCCAAAACTCAAAATCAAGGAAAAAACTAAAATTTAACAATCTATAGCCTAAGAAAATGTATAATTTCAACTACAAGGCAATCCCAATTAAAAATCTCATAAAATAAAGGAAAACAATAAGTTAATCCACCAGACAACCAATAATAAAAAAAGACAGAACTAAAATCATTGAAACCCATACTTAAATAAGTAAAATAAAGGTTGGAATTGGAAAATAAAGCCACCTACTGAATTAAAATCAAGCATCTAAAAATTTTTCATAAATCTCAACTTAAACCATCAATCATCTAACCCAAACATAATAGAATATGAAAATAAAAAAAATATTAATTAAAACATCCAACAACTGTACATGAAACCTAAACCAACTAATTGAACAGATTAAAACCAAAAAAAAAAATCAAAACCTAACCTAAAGCTTTAAGAAATGAAAGAAAGGGCAAGAAAAAAGTGAAAGCTTAAGGAAATAGAAGATGTCTACTCAAAAGTGTGCCTCTGGCCTTTCTTTTTGCTTTTTATACCCTTTCTAATTAGGATAAAACCTAGGATTCTACAAAGACTAATTTTTTCTTTATATTTTTAAATGTCATAAGCTTAATAACAATTCAGTAACCTCAACAACGATTTACTTTGGCCCGTCATTGAGGTTGCAGCTTTTGAACTTCAATAGTGTTTTGTATAAACCACCATTGAGCTCCTCTAAACCCACATTGATGTTCTAACCAACAGACCTCCCTCCAATGTTTCACTCTAAATCTCTCCAAAACTTGGTGCTTTGATTTATAACTTATGTTAAAAGATTAAACTTGTCATTTAACATATAATAACTTAAGTTGAGCACTTTTAAAACAAAAATAGGGATAATTTCAACTGAATTCACATACAAAAGTATACAAAATTCATTCCTAACAATGATGCTAGAGAGGTGGATGCACCCTTGCCTTTCCTACTCTTGAAAGAAGTTCTAGATTGGAGATTCTTGAGTTCCATTGAATGGTGCTCTAGAACCTCTGATCTACAAAAGTGTTCTACAACAAAATAATCAAGTTCATGTGCACGTATACCCTTTGGATTCACAATATAATGTTTTTTAAGAGCAGAAACAAGAAATCCCCAATCAAAGTGGGAGCTACTCTTTTCAGAATTGCTAGCTATGGATCAAAAAATTATATTAGCCGTGTTGATTTTAAGATCATGACCCATGCACCAAAAACAGATCAATTCTTGTGCTGAACTCTTTTTGCTTTCAGGTTTATTAAAGACAATTAAGCACTTGAATTTGTTAAGAAGCGACAAGTGTTTAATGCTTCTACTCAAGGTGTTTGATGCATTCCTAAAATTAAACATTGATTCACCAATAAGAGGCTTCCAATACTTGTTCACATCATAGTCCTCTGGACAATCAAGCAACTTAGTTTTCAAAAAATTAAACATGTCACACATCATTCCATAATTCAATTTGGAAGTTGTACTATTCAATCAAAAGAAAAGTAAATCCAAGTTTATAACATAAAATTAGATAGTGGTGAAAATTTTTATAGTCAATATGGGATAGGTAACTAGGACACAATGAATAAATTTTTTCCACGCAATTTATATAGAAAAATTCTCAAATTTTTTTTCAATCTTAGGCAATGCAATAACACAAAATTAAAGAACCTAGTAGGTATTAAAGTTCTATATTTAACATCAAGCAATTTGGTACCTTCTTATTCATGGAAGATGGGGAAGCTACCCTTAAAATCTTCCTTTCCATCTTGCAATCCTTCTCCCAAAACATATTGCCTCATGTTTTCCTTTGGCTGGTTAGATTTTTGCTTCCTTAGTTTCGTTTCACAAGAAAACTTGCAAAAATAGCTAGAGAGAGAAATAAAAACACAAATAGAGAGAAGAGAGGTTAGTGGAGAAACAAAGTTTGTGATTTGTGTGTGAAAATTGGAAGTTGTTATGAAAACAAGGGAAGAATCATAAAAAGCTTAAAAAAATCACAATATTAGTTTTGAAAAATGATGGATTTCTGAGTGTGGGAGGAAGGAGGCATGTATGAGAGGGAAAGGGCTGAAAAGGATGGAAAAAAATGGGGAAGCTAGATTTTAAAACCCTTTCAGGTTATGCAAGTCACGATCATGGCCTAGGGCAGGTTTATGGCCAAAACCTCCACGTTAAGAGAGCCACAATTGTGACATGGTCTATAATCATGGCCCACTATTGGCCTTTCTATGCTTCCAATCTCTCCTCCATTAGGCCTTCTCCAGGCTATGAATCAAACCTAACTTTCATGCACCTATCAAGCACTCTTGATTACCTAAACATCAAGATATTGAAGAGAAAAAAAAAGCTAAATATCAATAAAAATTGAACCAAATCAAAACTAAACACACAGATTTAACATAGATAAGGAGCTTAAAAGCAAAACATGCTAAATTAAGGACATTAGCATGACCATCACCAATTCAATCATGTATGAGTTAGTCAAAGGAAAGAAATCACTTCCCTTTCTTGTGAGAATGTCCCTTCAATGTAAGGCTTGCACCTATGCCTATTAACTTTGAAAGTTTCACCTTTATCATTCTCAGATTCTATGGCTCCATTATTGAACACTTGAACAAATTTGAATGGGACACTCCATCTTAACTTAATCTTTCTGGGAAAGAACTGAAGCCCTGAATAAAATAATAGCATCAAATACCCACTCTTAAACTTCTTCTTCTTAATGTGGGAGTCATGCCACTTATTTAATCTTTCCTTATACAACTTGGAATTCTTATAAGCATTGTACCTAAGCTCCTCTAATTTATCAAGTTGTAGCAATCTCTTCTCACCGACTAACTTCCAATCAAAATTCAACTTCCTAATTGCCTAATAAGCCCTATGTTTCATCTATAAAGGTAAATGGAAATCCTTGCCATACACTAGTTTAAAAGGAGTAGTATTTATAAGGGTCTTGAAAAAGGTCTAGCATGCTCAGCACTTGCTCTAGAATTCACTACAATTCTCGATTCACCACTTTTGCTTGTCCACTCTTTGAAGGATGGTAAGGCGTGGCTACTCTATGATGAGCTCCATATCTCCTCAAAAGTGTATCAAAAGGCTTACTACAAAAATGAGCTCTTCCATCACTTATGATGGCCATAAGTACTCTAAATTGAGTGACTATCTTCTTGATGAATCATTGTGCTATCTTTTAATCATTTATTAGAGTTGATGTTGCTTCAGCCCACATAGAAATATAATCAACTCCAACTAAAATATAAGAGTTACCTAGAAATTATGGGAAAAGGTCCCATAAAATCTAAATCTAACACATCGAACATTTTAACCTCTGCTACGTTAGAAAGTGTCATCTCATCTCTTCTCAATATTTTCCCTACTCTGGCATCAATCACAATGAAGTACAAATTTCCTATTTTCCTTGAACAAACTTTGTCAATAGAATCCTCATTCTAATATAAGAGTCACCGTCATCATCACTAAGTGATACAATGGAGGAAAGATTGTTGAGAGTATTAAGGGAGCTTCAAAAGGCTATAGGATGGACCTTAGTAGATATTAAAGGATTAAGTCCTTCTATTTGTACACATCGTATATTCATCGAAGAAGGAAGTAAACCATTGGTCACGTAGATTAAATCCAAATATGAAGGAAGTAGTAAAGAATGAAGTAGATAAACTCCTTGATGCTGGTATTATTTATCCTATTTTTGCCTTTACATGGGTTAGTCTTGTTTAAGTAGTGCCAAAAAAGGAAGGAACTATTGTCATGAAAAATGAACAAAAGCAGTTGATTGCCACAAGGAAGGTAACTGATTGGCGTATGTGCAAAGATTATCGTAAGTTGAATGACGCCACAAGGAAGGATCACTTTCCTTTACCCTTCATTGATTAAGTAATAGAGAGGTTAACTAGGCATAGTTTCCACTGTGCTTTAGATGGATATAGTGGTTACTTGAAAATTCCTGTTGCCCTGGAGGACTAGGAAAAGACAACCTTTACATGTCCATATGGCACCTTTGCTTATCGTCACATGCCTTTTGGCTTGTGTAATGCCCCTGCTACTTTTCAATGCTATATGATATCCATCTTTGCGGACATGATTGAGTCATTCATTTAAGTATTCATGGATGATTGTTTTTGTATTTGGTACATCATTTGATGCATGTTTGAAAAATCTTAAGAAGGTACTAAAGAGATGTGAAGAAACCAATCTAGTTTTGAATTGGGAGAAGTGCCATTTTATAGTGCAAGAATACATAGTGTTGGGGTATATGATTTGAAGTAAGGGTATTGAAGTAGATCTAGCAAAAGTGGAAGTTATTGCTCAACTACCCCCTCCGAATTCAGTTAGAGCAATTCAAAGTTTTCTTGGACATACTGGATTCTATAGACGATTCATTCAAGATCTTTCCAAGATAGCTAAGCCCCTTACTGATCTTCTGACCAAGGATGCAATTTTTAACTTTGATGATCAATGCATGAATTCTTTTCAATTGTTAAAGGAGAAGCTTACGAGTGTACCTATTTTAGTATCACCATATTGGTCTCTTCCTTTTGAGTTGATGTGTGATGCGAGTGACTTTGCAGTTGGTGCAACACTTGGACAAAGACATGGAAAGCTTTTCCATCCAATCTATTATGCAAGTCGCACATTAAATGATGCTCAAAGGAATTACACCACTATTGAGAAGGAGATGTTAGTTATGGTGTTTGCAATTGACAAATTTCCTTCCTATTTGGTTCTTTCAAAGGTGATAGTTTACACGGACCATTCAACATTGGAGAATCTGATGAACAAGCCTGATGCTAAACCACGATTAATTCATTAGGTTCTCCTATTATAGGAGTTTGATGTTGAAATTCGAGACAAGAAAGGTAAGGAAAATTTTGTGGCTGATCACTTATCTCATTTGAATGAGGAAGTAATGGAGCTGGGAGAAAGCCAAGACATTAAGGAGGTGTTTCCTGACGAACACTTACTAAATATGCTTACTTTGCCTTGGTATGTGGACATAGTTAATTACTTGGCGGGTTATGTGATCCCTCCTAACTTCTCATACCAATAAAAGAAGAAATTTGTTTATGAAGTCAAGCGATATTTATGGTATGACCCTTTTTTCCTTTCTGAAGTCAAGCGATATTTGTGGTATGACCCTTTTCTTTATAAGATTTTTGTTGATGGAATAATTTGTAAACGTGTTCCTACAAAAGAAGTGTCTTTAATCTTAAGTCATTGTCATTCAAAAGAGACTGGAGGACAGTTTGGCCCTACTAGGACTGGACACAAGGTGCTTGAGTGTGGTTTCTATTGGCCTATTCTATTTAAGGTTGCATTTCACTTTGTAAAATCTTGTGATAATTGTCAAAGGGTTGACAACATCTCGAGGAGACATGAAATGACACTAACCAACATTTTGGTTTTTGAAATCTTTGATGTATAGGGTATCAATTTCATGGGCCCATTCCCTCCATCATACTCCAACCAATAAATGCTGTTGCACTTCCAACCAATGATGCAAAAGATGTAGTTTGATTCCTTAAAAAGAACATATTCACTCGATTTGGGACACTATGAGCAATTATAAGTGATGGAGGAACGATTTTTGTAACAAACAATTTGTATCCCTTCTATCTAAATATGGTATTACCCATAAGATTGCTACACCTTATCATCCTGAAACTAGCGATCAAGATGAAATATCGAATATAGAAATCAAAAGAATTTTGGAAAAGACCATTAGTTCTTCAAGGAAAGATTGGTCAATGAAGTTGGATGATGCACTATGGGCGTATCGAACTGCATTTAAAACACCCATTGGAATGTCTCCTTACAAATTGGTTTATGTTAAGGCTTGTCATCTACCATTTGAATTAGAACATCAAGCCTATTGGGCTATTCATTTTTTGAATTTCAATTCAAGAAAGGTTGGTGAAGAGAGACTTTTGCAATTGAATGAGTTGGATGAGTTTTGGTTTAAAGCTTATGAGAACTCTAAATTGTATAAGGAAAGAACCAAGAGATGGCATGACAAATATATCATTCAAAGAGACCTCAAAGTTGGTGATAAGGTCTTAATGTATAATTCAAGATTGAAGTTTTTTCCAACGAAATTGAGGTCTAGATGGACAGGCCCTTATAATATGACCAAGATTTATCCATTTGGAACAATTGAAGTGAGGAATGGTCACTCGTCTTTCAAGGTAAATAGGCAACGAGTGAAGTTGTATGCACCTAGTTCAGTTGAGGAGTCTTCTAAGACTCTTTCACTATTAAATCCTTATTGAACTTGGAAGATTGTTAAGTTAGGTAGGTAATTGTGTATGTTTTGATTTTATTTTGGTTGCTAAGATTGAATAAATCAAGTGTTGAAGCTTTGGAAGTGTGTTTTAATTAAGTTTTAGTATGTTTTATTTAGGATGCCTTTGGTTTAGTATGTTTGATTTGAACTTAGGTGTGTTTTAGCCTTGAATTAGAAGGAAAGTGATGGATTTTTCAATTCATGTTGTTAGGATTTGAATTTTGGAGTTTTTGGTTACAAATTTGGAAGGAAATTGATCAAAATAGGCTTAAGGCAGACCAGTAACAGCACCCTAGCAGAGTCACGTTATTGGTAGATCAGGGTGCCATTTGTCTAGTGTAAAATGACTAATAACGGTGTTCTGTTCAACCATCAATGACATCATTATTGGATGATCTAGGCGTTGTTACTAAGTGCAGACTATATAAACCTAGCATTTCAAATTTTTTCTCTCCACCTCTTTTTGTCCTAAAATCTTCCTTAATTGTTAACCAAATTGAGCGTTCTTGGTATCTGTTTGTCACATTTCAAGTCCTATAGAACTTTCTTGCATCAAATTGCTTAGAAAAACAATAGATTTTTCAGAATCTGCTTTGACAAATTTGGATCTTTTTCTCCATCAAGGTATTTTTTTAAAATTTTCTCTTAATGTAGCCATCCATTCAATTGAAATTTGGTATCATTGTGTTTATGATTTCATAAGCTTTCCATTGATACCAATATTATAACCTTTCATTTCGATAAAAAATTTGGGAATTGTCAAATAAATTAGGGATTTTTTCGAAAATTTTTCTGATTTTAATTGAATTTTCTAATGTATTTCGGTGTATATGTTAAATAGTTTAGCATCAATGGCACCACCGAGAAAGCGTTTGTCATATGATTCATCCTGATTTACGAGTGGGTACATCAGCTGCTGCTATCTTCAACTGATAGTACCCTGATTCAATTGCTGATAGTCGATACACAATCTCCTAGTCCCATCCTTCTTCTTCACAAATAACACCGAAGATCCCCACAGTGAAACATTGAGCCTAATAAAACCATTCTCCAGCAACCGAGCCTTCAGATCCTTCAGGCTTACAGGTGCCATCCTAGATAGAGGAATCAATATAGGAGCAGTACCTAGAACCAGGTCGATAGTGAACTCTGTCTCCCTATCTGGAGGTAAACCTAGCAACTAACTAGGAAACACATCCGGGAATTCCCTGATTATTGGAATATCTCGAACAATCTGCTATGTCCAAGTATCAGTAACATAGGCTAAATAAGCCTCACATCATCTTCAGATAAGGTTTAAGGTACACATCAAGGAGATTAGTCTAGCAGGTACTCCTTGACTGATAACTCGGAATACTACCCTCGACTGATTAGGAAATTTAACAACTACGTACTTAGTATAGTAGTTCATAACTGCCCTATGAGTCGAGAGTCAATCTATGCCTAAGATTATATCGATCTCTCTCAACTATAATACTATCAAGTCAGCTTCTAACTCCACTTAATTAATCCGTATAACACATCTTTGACAAACCTCTCCGATCACGGTAGTATTACGTATAGGTGTACTCATTACTAACCCACAGAACAGTATATCTCTTACACAATACAGTCTAAATGCCAAATGTGGTGTGATAAAAGAATGAGTAGACCCAGGGTCTAACAATTAATATGCTTCAAAATCAAAGACAATTAACACACTTGTTACAACATCTAGAGAGTCTTGAGCCTCCTGCCTAGTGATGGCATAGACTCAAGCTTGAGATTGTGGTTGACTGCTTCTCAACCCACTTTGCCTCTACCTCTACCTCTTTGGCTAACTCCACTGGCCCTACTCTGCTGAATTGTAGTCTCAGTAGCTGATCCCTCTCTTATGCCAAACTGCTCTCAACTTAGTAAAGCTACTCAAATTAGTACTAGCTATCCTCGTTTTGATCTCCATAATTATGCCACCTTCAAACTGTCGACACTTATTTTCCTTTGTCGGAACCATGGCAGCAGCATACCCCATGAGCTCATTAAATCTCACCTCATACTCTACCACAGATAAGTTTTGATGCTTAAGATCAAGGAACTCCTTCATTTTCCTATCCAAGTAGATCTTGGGCATGTAATTCTCCTTAAAGACCCTCAGAAAATCTTCCCAAGTAAGCTTGCATGGGTGGATTGAGCTACCAAGAACTATCTTCCTTGGTCGAAGATCCTCTCTGTCCTCTCCAACCATCACTCTGCCTCAGTAGGGTCAGTACTTCCATAGAAGTCTATAGCTCCCTGCTTTTGGAGCTTATCATACCTCTTTTCTCTCCTCTCAGGTATTTTTAGGGGCATTGGGTTGATTTGAAGCATAGGAGATTCCTTATTAACTCCTATTGACTCAACATTAGCTAGCACATCATTTCTATCTCCTACGGCAGATGACCGATAAAAGACAACAGTGGGAATCACTATACAGTTCTCTCAGGATATAACATATTGAATTGCTTCTATATTACCCTAGAGATGCCACACCAGGCTATGATACCAAAATGTAATATCTCACTCTCATAAGACACATAATCGACATTCTAAGAAATATCTTAGTACAAGTTCCACAAGGGTGATATGTGAAAGCAATCAATCGAATTCACATGGCATCATTAACAATATATCCATATCATATGAGATTTTTAAAGCCATTCAAAAGACCATTTAAAGGTCAAACTTCTATTTCATTTCCCAAAACAAGATTGTCTAATGTAACTTTACAAAGCCAAAAGTCATCTATTTACACATATAAAAAAAAAAGTTAAGAGCTTATAGCTTTATATATAAAGGTGCTACAAGAGATGCACTATAACACAAAGACCCTAACTAGATCCCTGAACAGTGTCAGAAACACATTCACAATTCACATTCACAATCATCGGATTTAAAATCTGGCATATAACATAATAAGCACATAGGTCTCACATTCATATACATGCAGCACTTCCTATATAGTTCGGTACACTAAACTCCTCGGACACTCAGTGTCCGAAATTGATAGTAACATACCACCTTATATCTCCAATATATTGTAAATGTATTTCTAACAATTTCATATGAGAAAATGAATTTAAAACCAATCAAAATACGAAGGTGTAGAGTGATTTTTCACTCTAGGTCGACTCACAATTTGCTCTAAAAATGCTATTGCCTAGAAAGTCCGGTAATGTTTGGATGTTGATAGTCAATTTATGCTCCTATAATAGGTAACATAATTATTTCACAATATTAACACATTGAATCAAATTCACATTAAATCATATATATGCATATGTATCATGATGAATGAATGCATACTCAATTCATATTTAATCACTTCTAATTCACTTCATTCATGCACATTGATACCAAAACATCCAATCCTTAATATATCATCATCTCACAACCTAACTTATGAAACCTTCAATCATTCAATTCTACATCCATTTAGGTCCATTTCAAGCCCTAATTAAGATAAAAAACATCAATGAATAGAAACCTATCATCATGGGTTCATCAAGAACATAAAAATAGAAATTTCTATCCCAAAGTTTTAAAACTCACTTTCTTGTAACTTTTCCCTTTTTACAGCATACAAAAATCACAATTACTTTTTTTATGAACATTTTTAAATCTGATCCTCTTACAGTAACATCGATAAGACATCAATAAACATTTTTCATGCTTGAAAGTTCATTTAATTCAAGCTCTAAAGTCCTCAAAACTTTGAGATTTCACAAATTTCACGAAATAGGGGACTGTTATGATTAGTCCAAGAAAAAAACACATAACTCCAATTATACTTATCATTTTGTTATGCCACATTCACCACTATTCAGATAAAACAAAGATATAAAACTTTCATTCCCACCCCTCTCTCAAATTCGAGCTATAATAATATGGAAAATAGATTGAAATTGGGGGCTGTCATTGAAACTAGAAAATCAACCTATAGCTATAACTTTCCAATTTCAAAACACTACCACTATACCCATCTTTTTAGCATCAATTTATCATAATTTACTCTTTAAACAGCTCAATTAACATCACTCACATCTATAGATTCAACCTACGATTTTTGGTCATCCAAAACAAACACATTCATGCAACATTTCTAACATAATCCACATCAATTTCAGATGCATCTAACCTCAATTCGTCTTCTAATCAATCTTTATGAATGATATGATCATAAATAACACAACAAAGCAATCAAATACTTACTTCTTTCACCTAGGGTTTCTTTCCAAGAACAAGCCCAAAAAGCTCCTTAAGCTTGCAAAGGATTCCAAAAATAAGATAAGATGAAAGAAGGAAGAACAAGAAGAATTCCATGAAAATGGAACCAAAATCCAAGGTTTGGGAGAGAAAAGGTGATGGACGGATGGAAGAGAGAAAGAAGAAGGATAAATGACTTATTTTAGAACAACTTAGGTCTTTTAATTGGTGTTAAACATGAACGAGAGGGTGAGTCATCTAGCTTGCCATGTGTCAACTTAAGAATGGAAGGTTGGTTTGGTTTTGTCTTATTCTCTTTTTGTCCCATTGAACCACACTTATCTCTTCTCCTATTGGCTCTTCTTATTCCAATTGATGTTCCATAAATAACCTATTTGATTCCAATTAATCACACTTAATTTAAACATACATTTGTCCCTCCCTCTCTCTCATGTTGCCATGTGTCACTCACTAATTGGTCCAGAAAATTCAAAATTTACACATATCAATTTCTCATACAATTTAACATATTTCCCACTCTAAATGTACATATCACTTCATAAATCACCAAATTGTGACAATTAATACCCAAATATCTAATTATAGCCATTAAACCAAAATTTAATCACCATAATATAGTATCACATCAAAATTCATTTATCAAAATTCATTCATACCCAAGATATGTCAAATAAGTGCATTCTTAATCATTCTTTCCTAATGTCACAATATCAGGACTCACATATGCACATGTATTGCAAAAAAAAAAAAAAAACCAACAACAACAAAAAGGAATGGAATGTCTTATCTCATGGATGTACAATGCATATAGCTAGGCTATTCCCTCACTATAGGAACGGATATTACATGATTAAAAATCTGAAAATTGCTAAAACTAGACTAACTTGACTTAAACACTTTAAAAATGGTTTTTAATTGCTTCTGAAAATTTTGAAAATTACCAAATATGTAAATTAGCTAAGGATTAAATGATTGATCATTTATTTGAGTTTTAAACACATTTAAGGTCTGATTAAAGTTCCTTCAAAAAATCAAAACAAAGATATGGTTAAGACTTTGCTTTTTCTCCATTTAATCTTGTCTAAAGTTTGGTTCTGCTTTAAATCAAGTTAATGGGCTTTAATTTCAAGAAGGTGAGATTTAGAAAATTAATCTCATATCTCTAACTTTCACAAAAAATTCCAAGTTTGGTCACGTAAGGATTAATTAGTGTTGCTTATTGATTTTTCTAACAATTTAAGATGATTTCTCAAGCTTAACTTGTCTTAAAAAACTAATCTTAAGTAACCAGTCCAAAATCAGTTCGTTTAAACCTTCAATAAAAAAATAAAGCACCTTTAAAATGCCTTTAAGCTCTCTTAAATCATATAAACATCAATCCTTAGCAAATGAAACAAATTAGCCACATATATTAATCAAGACATACAAAATATAGAACTTTTGCAACATATCTTGATAGATCTGTAAATATAGGCTGAAATAATGAGTTTAGAGTGTACAAAAAAAGTTTGTCGAACTCCTGGACATGTCTTGTATCTCCCAACTTTATCTGGATTATAGTACAGCCTTTGATTTGAATCAAACTTGTAGAAAAATTAAAGAACATACAATGTTATAAGCTTAAGAACAAATACTTTGATTAATCCGAAAATAAGTTAATAACAATGAGTAATCTGAGCTAGAAATCCCCTGAATATGAGTTATAAACTCAGAACTATGTTTATACACCAAGCTCAAATGTCCAGAAACTCAGAAACAACAAAAAAAGAAGAAGAAGAAAGTGTTTAAAGTTAAAGAACTAAGAAGAGAGAAGGAAAATTCTCTCTAATTATTGATATATCTGATCTCTCTTTCTCCTTCTTTGAGTTTCTTCTATGTTTTGTTTCTTTTTACAGCTGAAAACTCCCTTCACATGTGCTAGCAGACACTAGAATTAATTAGGGACATATTAGAGCCGCCATCTTGGAGATTTGGAGCTGAAATTGTTGACTGCTCCTATTAATGACACCCTACCTCCAATCAACGGCACCCTGAGAAGGTGCGGTTAATGCTCGAATGCAGCACCCTTAACCAACCCCCTATTTTTCCATTAACATGACCCCACCAGGAGGTTGTTAATGGACAGAAATGAGAGGTATTCTTCAATTTTTTGCTTCAATCTTCATCATCAAGTTCCATCTTAAAAATTAAACATAATAACAAATAAATTTAACAATCAAGCACTGAAATAGAGGTCATAATTCAACAACTTAACTATTAAAACTCTATCAATTTGACTCCTAACAATTCTCACACACTTAAACATTTGCTTTTCCTCGAGAAAATAATCCATCATCAAGTTTATAATAGGATATAAAAATAGGAAAAATCAATTCAAAATTGATACCACAATTATTAAAAATGCTTTCTTGATCCTACA
>JAOXYD010000007.1:9318700-9338501 GCA_028565735.1 Pinacopodium congolense
AAAGTGTTGCATGTGCTTAGAGAAGAGAAATTGTATGTTAATTTGAAAAAGTGTTGTTTTTTCACTAAACAAGTTGTGTTTTTGGGTTATGTGGTAAGTGCAAAGGGTATACAAGTACATGAAGAAAAGGTATGAGGAATTAAGGAATGGCCTACCCCCATGACAATTAGTGATATTAGGTGTTTTAATGGGTTGGCTAGTTTTTACAGACTATTTGTAAAGGATTTTAACTCCATTGCCTCACCATTTACTGAGATAGCTAAAATTTTAGTGAAAAACTTTGTGGGGCAGCCTTAAACTACCCAACTTATGATAAGGAAATGTATGTATTGGTTAGGGCATTAAAAACTTGGCAGCACTACTTGTGGCCAAAAGAGTTTGTTATTCATATTGATCATGAATCACTGAAATACATAAAGGGTCAACACAAACTTAGAAAAAGACATGCAAAATGGGTAGAATTGATAAAGACATTTCCATATGTGATCAATTATAAACAGGGAAATTAAAACCTTGTAGTAGATGCATTATCTATTGGACATGCATTGTTAAGTACATTAAATGCTAGATTATTAGGATTTGAACATATTAAGGATCTGTATAATAATGATCACGATTTTGGTAATGTGTTTAAGGCATGTGAAAAATCTGCATTTGGGAATTGTTTAGGCATGAGGGTTATTTATTTAAGGAGAACAGGTTATGCATTCCCTAATGTTCCTTGAGAGAATTATTAGTTAAAGAATCACATAGAGGAGGTTTAATGGGTCATTTTCGTATTAAAAAGACTCTAGACATTTTGAATGAACACTTATTCTAACCATACATAAGGAGAGATGCAAAAAAAGTGTGTGGGAGATGTTTAGAGTGTAGGCATGCTAAATTGAGAATTCAGCCTCATAGGTTGTATAAACTACTACCTATGCCTAGTGAACCATGTGGCTAGATATTTCCATGGACTTTGTTTTGGGTTTACCTACGTCTATGAAAGATCACAATTCTATGTTTGTAATTGTTGATAGGTTTTCTAAGATGGCACATTTCATTGCATGTCATAAAACCAATAATGCATCATATATTGTTGAATTATTCTTTTCTAAAATTGTTTGGTTGCATGGGGTTTCAATTTCTGATCATGGTGCAAAATTTTTTAGATATTTTGGAAAACTTTGTGGTGTAAATTAAGAACAAAACTTTTGTTTTCTACTACTTATCATCCACAAACCAATGGTCAAACTAAAGTGGTAAATAGAACTCTAGGTTCTTTATTGCGTGCTATTTGAAAACACGGGAAAAATCTATGCCATTTATTGAATTTGCTTATAATTAGCCCTGCATAGTGCTACTAGTTTTTCACCTTTTGAAATTGTTTATGGTGTGCATCCTTTGTCTCCATTATCTTATTCCATTGCCATTAGGTGAAAGATACAACTTGAATGGAAATAAGAAAGCTGAGTAAGTGAAAAAGCTTCATGAAAAGGCTAGGTAGAATATTGAAAGAAAGACTCAGCAATATGAAAAACAAGTAAACAAGGGTCAAAAGCAAGTAATATTCAATCCTAGTGATTGGGTTAGGTATACTTTAGAAAGGAAAGGTTTCCTAGTAAACGGAGAACTAAGTTGCAGTCGTGTGGAGATGGATCGTTTCAAGTGGTCGAAAGGATCAATGAGAATGCATACAAGATTCATTTGCGAGGTGAATACGGTGTTCATACTACTTTTAATGTTGCTAATTTATCTACTTTTGATTTTGTAGATGAAGAAGTTGATTTAACCACAAATACTTTTGAGGAGAGGGGGAATGATGGAGATCAAACATCAAAAGTGGCTTTAAGCAAGATAGAAGGATTGGAACATGTTGGAGAGCTTGGACAGTAAGGAGAAACACTTAAACAAGCCCAAAAAAGTGATATTAGAGGAAAAAAGATCCATTGGAGAATCTTGGTAGTCTAATGACAAGGTTGTGGGCTAAGTGTGCTAAAGAGGCTCTTAATAATCTGATGGTGGATCTATATGCAAGAGAAGAAGCTAAAACCCTTGGAGATATGCCAATTAAGTTTATAATGATGGATCAAGGCTTAGAACAAATTTTTGGACTTTTTGAAGAAGGCTAAACCTATTGCACAACTTGAAAGTGCCCACCTGTTACAATTAGGTTGTTTTGTTTTCATATGTTTTAAGTGTTGATTGTGTGTTTCACCCTTAGTTTATTTATTCTTTTGCATGTTTTCATTGTATTTAGGTGTTTAATTATTTCTTGTTTAAGGGTAAATTTGAACTTACTTAAGGAATGGATTGATGTACTTTGGTGGTTGGTTGGTTTCAAAGTAGCAGAACTTTCGCATTTGATGTGACATAGATAGTCATTCTTTTATAGCTCAGATGACCATGAAATTTGGTGAGGATTATAAGATCCACATGTGAGAAGCTTGTAGTTCAAATTTCAAGTAAATCGGAGTCCCAAAAAAGGAGTTATATGGCCAAAATAGTGGAGGATGCAGAGAGATGTCAAAGTGCAGTGCACAATCATGCTTGGGAACAATCGTGACACTCTTGGATGATAACTTTCCATCAACCTCTTGTACAGAAGGCTAACAGTGAAGTTAACCCTTGGACAAGTCAAAAACGAGATTTTAAGTGTTAGGAACCTCCTTTTGACATATATAAGGGCTCAAAACCCTAGGAGCCTCAATAATCATTATACAACATCCAAAGAGACAAAGGAGCAAGTTTTTGGTGGCACCCAAAAGAGACAACTTCATTAACCTTGGGAATCACTAAGACAAACCAACACCCATCTTTTACAGATTTTTTGGAGCGAAGAGAAGAATCTTCTTCAAGGCTTAATCTAGTTTATTCTTCCCTCTCTTTACTACTTTTTTATAATGAAAACATTAATGTTAGTGGATTTATTATTGTTATGAGTGGTTGAACTATTTGTAGTTAATCTTAAACTATTTTGTGAAACTTTTTCTTTTTGATTTAATGAATGAATACTTGTGATGTTTATTGTGCATATACCTTGCAATAGGTTGAGAGAGTTAGCTTGGGCATTTATGTTTTTATTTTTTCAAACATAAAAACCAATAAAAATAGCATAGAAACTGAAAAGACAACACACTAATACATCACAAAAATTAAAAAAAACAACATAGAAATCGAAAATAATACAAAAACTACCACCAACAACAATATCAAACAACCCCTTAGACTCTACAACTGCAAATATGTGTAGGTGTAACTTTGCCCTTATTTATTTTAAGGTTGACACCTCAATGAAACCAATAGATTTAGGGGAACTAACAGCCTTTGACGCAAAAGTAGGAAAATATTGGATGGAGATACCTACCACCTAAGGTTGGCAACTAAATAAAGGCCTTGACACCAGTTGAAGCATGTGGTGCCCTACTAAAAGAACCTTCATAATAGGATCCTTTGAAGAACTGTAATTTGGATTAAACATTTGCTAATAATATGAATGCAAGGGGGAGCAGATTCTTCAACATCTTTATACCCTCTCGAAGGTAACCAAAGAGCTACAGAGAAAATTCTTATGGCCTATAGTGCTAGCCTGAGCCATCAAGTGTCAGATCTTGAACAATCACCCCAGGCAATGATTAGAGCTATTGATTACATGTCTAGCTCTGCAACAACAAAAAAAAAAGTCCAAACATGAGGCAGATTCATCTCTAGCCATAACTACTAGCAGTAGCTATCTTGAAATCCCCTTGAAAGTAGGTCATTGAAGTAAGTTAGAATGAACCTAGGCTTCAACAACAAATTCCTGGTATAGTATCAAATGGAAAAGAACCTATAACAACTTCTTTCTTCTTCTCATGACAAAGCTAAAATTAAAGGAATAACAACATACCACAATTCTAGAGGTGCTTAGACTGAGACAACTGGTAACTCTCTTTTAAACTCTTTCATTTTTTTTGATATAGATGATTTTGAACAATAAATAGAATTTAATACAGTACAGAAACACATTACTTTAATCTAAGAGTACAAAAAATGCCAATCCAATCCAAAATATTCAAAAAAAAACTCAAAAGATAGATGAAAACTTTAAGAGAAGTAGGGTAATTTTTTTAATGCAACACATAAAAGAAATATTTATACAAGTTATAAGATCTTAAAAACTAATAACAAAAAACGAAACATCTTTTATTGTCATAATAAAAGTAAAATAATCAAAAGTAATAAAAGTAAAATAATCAAAAGTAAACATCCTAATAAAAGTAAAAAAACTCAAAATATAAATTTTCTTAAATAGAAAATGCGACTTTGTAGATTAACAGCACTCGTGGGTTTGATCTCCTAAATTCTACTTTTAAACTTCGCGTTAAACTCCCCACTTGTAAAAAAATAATTTGACCTTGAGTTATTAGCAAATTTCCTAAGTCTTTTGTACTTCAAAGTCTTTTCAGGTTTTAATGGCTATGGAATATGATGAAAAACATTATTGTTATGTATTGACTTAATTCTTGATTTTTTTTCTTTCTTTGTAAGACACCAATTGTTGGAATAAAAATCTCCTTCCTTCACTTCTATCACAAGTAAGAATAGTACTAGAAAATATACTATAACTTCTTATGATCTAAATGCCAAAATTGTTGGTGTGATAACTTGAGATTTGAATTCACCTTGACTTAAAACAAATCAAAAAGAATAGTTTTGTTAAAGAGTAGTAATTTCAATCGCTAACACCATGTTAGATGCTTCTATTGGGAACTCTGTTTGATGAGTACTCCTTGACTAAAATTTGATCTCCCTTTGTAATTCCACCATAAGAGTATAATCCTTTATAAATTCAGTTGGATCTTCTACAATATTCTTTTGAGAATTAAATTCCACAACACCCATGTCTAATTGATACTTGTCGGTTAACCACATTAAAATTTTCCATCAATTTCTTCTTGAAAAAAATGCTTCCTCATACTTTTCCTAAACCAATTTATTATCGAAAAAAATTTCTAAACCACATAATAACATGAGACATGTCAATTAATTTTTATGGATAATGAACTAACCTTCCAATCACATGTTGAGGGAATGTAGAGTCGTTGTCTCCATCTTCACGAACAATGATCTACTCTTGATGAACCACCTCATAACTCTTATTGGTGGTTTCTATAGATTCCACATTATCCCTTATTCAATCTTCGCTGAATAAATAGTTATTTCATTATTCATCATACTCTTTTTCACATTAAAACTTCCTTCATCAATAGAAATCATATTCACAAGTTATACCAGACATGGTTTTTCATCATCCTCAGTATTTATCTCTTCCTCGTGTTTCTCATTTTGATATTTACTCCCCCCAAAAATTGACCTCTTCTTCGTTCACTATTAACAGATGAGTCTCCCTTATTTCCTTTGATTCACCTATAGATTCGACCTCATTATCATCTACTTGTAATAATTGATTCTTATTTTCTCCCTAGGATTTGACACTTCTCTTGCCACCTATTGGTACCAAAGTGTATTTCACCCCAACTTTTATAAATTGATAGATATTGTTTCTACTTGAGTTCCATGTTATATTGCCATTGTCTCCCTAATAGAATTAAGCATGCATCCATCTTAACTATATCATAATAATACTCATATGAATATTTACCAATAGAAAAGGGTACCTTATAGCGTTCTTAGATGAAAACTTTGCGAACTTCCTTAATCTACCCAATATTATAAGGTTCAAGATGTAGTTCAGTAGTCAGCTTCAACTTCTTCACCATTGATTTCCTTATGATATTCTCTTGACTCACTTCATCGATAATCATGTCACACAGATTTCCTTACACTCAACATCTCATACAACAATGTTTATGACTTTATAAGCTATTATGCTTCTCGCGAGATATTGTTAACCTTCTAATCACACCCACATATACTTCTTCATCCTCATTACTAAAATTACTACTATGATCCCAATGGTAGGATTTTTGAATTGAGAATACCTTATAGGGCTACCTTCCCTATCAATTTGGATTCTGAATTCTCTGTTTATTGCCTCCTCATAACATTGCTTGTAACTGATCCTGAATCATAGTCAATTGTCATTCCATATTGTGATTTATCTCCCCTCATTCTTTGATTTCTCTCCAAACATTAGGTAACTCATGAATGTCATTGTTGATGTTGGCCATTGTCAGACGAATAAAACTTAGGTTCTCAAGGCTCTGATACCACCTGACGTAGTTTGGAAGCATGGTACTTTAATCCAAGAGTATAGAAAACATAAATCTAATCCAACATCTGCAATGAACTCAAAAGGTAGATGAAAATCTTAAGAGAAATAGGGTAATTTGATTCAAAATAAACAAAAAGGTTTTTACCACAATACATAAAATAAATATTTATATAAACCTTAAAACATATTAACAAGGATAGAAACATCTTTTATCATCCTAATACAAGTAAAATATTCAAAAGTGAACACCCTAATAAAACAAAAACACTTAAAATATAAAATTGATATCCTAAATTCTACTTTTAAGATTTGTGTCAAAATTTGAAAATTTTGTCTCTATGGAAAGAAGGAAAAAAAGACTAAAAAAAGGGTAAAGGGAAAAAAGCAATATCATAGCCTCTCAAAGGAGATCTTGTGACCTTTTTCTTTTGGAATATAAGGGATATAAATGACCCTCCATAAAATTCTAGGTCTAAAAAACTTTCTTTATACTGTAAATCCCATGTTTGTTTGTATTATTGAGTCTAGATTCAAGTTTACTGAAAGAATAAACTTTCTTGTTAAAGCCCTCTTCTAGAACTACACCTTCTCCAATAACCTGCAAAATTCTTCACTTTGATTGCCAAGTTTTAAACATAGGAAAGAGGGCACCTGAAAGGTGAGTTTAAAACTTGGGCATAATGATGTTCAGCTCAAAACTTTCCTTTGGAATGATCTTCTAGCCCTCAATAGTCTGTTGGCCTCCTCCCTAGGAATTTTAATTCTATTATGAACCTATTTGAATCTTCTAACCCCTCTCTGTCTTGCTTCAGAGGCATCTAAGACTTCAAAAATTGCTCAATTGCTCCAGTTTGCTTTTTTAACAAAGTAGCTTGATAGAATTATAGTTAAACCTCAGTGGTTCCTTTAGTTCTTGGCTACCTTTGGGCACTTTTGAAACCCCTTGTTTTCTAATCACTGCCCTATGACCCTTTTCATTACTAATTTTTCTTAAGAGAGCTTCTCCTTTCATATTTTTCAACCTCCTAGAGAACCTTCAAACCTTCATTCCTATTATGGTTTGAGCATGGAATTTTTCTGTTTGGGACACTCTCATGTTTAAAGTTGTCATTAAGCTGAAAGTTGTCAAAGCCTCTCTTAAATATCTTAATAGAAAAGAGGTCTGAGATGAAGACTCTCTTGTCCTTTTTGCCCATCAAAAACTTATCTTTCTACAGTTTGTCATTAGCTCTTGTCCTCCTCCTACTCCCTTTAAAATAGTGTAACAATGAGCCCTTAAAGATTATTTTTCTGCTTTTTCCCAAAAGGAATCTTTTAGTATGTAGAAGTCTAGGGTCTTTTGGGTAAATAAGGGGATAAAAACCAAAAAAAATTCCATGATTCCCTCCTTTTTAGATAGAACAAAAATACCATCACTTCTATGTTTGGACCCAACAACTCTCTAATCTCATCTCCTTATAATATGATGCTTTATATCTCTTTAACTTATATGAAGAGTCTATGGGGACAGATAGAATTTCCTCTCTAGGTCTTAGAAACCTGAGTAGATATATCAAGTTCCATCTTACTTACCCCTTGACTAAGTAATTGTGTGCTCCTTTTTCTAACCAAGAGGTAAAATGGGATTTCTTTAGCTTTAATCCTTGGCCTAATGGGTTTAATTATTATTTTTTCTTTATACAAACTTGGGTTTGCTTTGGATCAAACCTTATCAAGGTTTTGTTAGACTTCTTTAACCATAGGAAAATTTTAAAGGAGATAAATGCTACCTTTATAACCTTAGTTCCAAAATCTCCAAACCTTACTTCAGCCTTGGACTTTCTTCCTATCTCCTATTGTAACATGATTTATAAAGTTATAGCAAAATTACTAGCTGATAAGGTCGAATCTCCTTCTCCTTATCAACCCTACTCATTTAGATTTTATTAAAAGGAGAAGGATAGGAGATAATATTTTGTTAGCTCAAGAAATTCTTCAAAATTATCACTTAGATAATGGCCACCACATAACCTTCAAGATTGATCTAAAGAAAGCCTATGATTTCTTTCAATGGGACTTTGTGGTTCAAACTCTCAAAGTGATGGCCTTTCTGGACTACTTCATAAAGTGGATGCAAGAGTTATCTCTATCACTTTAGTAGCTAGGCTAGTAAACTTCTCAAACCATAGAACAAAGTTCTTCTAGCAAAGAGGATTTGGATTATTTTCATAGATGTTGAAGCACTATAAGTTAAATGTGTTCATAGTGTCATTCTATATAATAAAAGCTTCTGGGATTATTCTCCTAATAGTAGAGACTCGTGGAGTAGGAGAAAGATATTTAAAACTAGGGAGATCTTCACCTAAAAGTTTAAATTCAAGATTGGGAATGGAGAGGATGTATTCTTATGGTATGATCCTTTGAACTCATGTGGAATACTCCTGAAATCCTTCTCTAATAGAATTATCTATGAATTTAGTATTGATAAGAACATCAAAAGTCTCTAGTATTATCTCTAACAATGGCTAGAACTGGCATCAAGATAACTCCCTTGAACTTATTGAGCTTAAATAGATTTCCATCCCCTACCTCCCCTATATTATGAGGGTAGATTACCTTGAATGGGATGCTAGCCCTAAAAACTTCAGGGAAATTTACAACATTATTATTTTCTTAACTTTTGTATTCTCTTCAAAGCTAATGGGGAATCTCATGATCACCTCTTCTTTAACTGTGATTATTCTCAAATTATTTGGTATAAGCTTATGTAGCTTTGTTGTTAAAATTGGAGGTCAGATTCTCTCAATTCTACTAGCCTTTGGTTGATCTAGATTGCCAAGGGCAAATCAATAGATTAAAATTACTCCACATTGTCTTCTTCTATGGAAGGAGAGAGAAAAGAATCATTAAGGACATGCATCTTAATGTGCATAATATATTTACCTCTACCTTCTAGCTTATGAGAGAGATCTTTCTCTGCCATCATCTAGAGTCTCTAAATTTTAATAAAATGACATCAAACTCACCTAGGATTTATAAGATACTAACTTTATTTTTGTGATGTAGGTAGGATTAACCTCCTCCTTTCTAGTTGCAAATGTAGGCCATCAACTAACAAAAAGAAAAGATTTACTTCATCATATATACTCCTAAAGGAATGCCACCAAGTGTCATCTCTAACCTACCAAAAATGAACCTATGCTCATCATAGACTCTAATGATTCCAAGGGAATGATTAAGACTCGGCACTTTTGATACCCCCAAGGCCACTCAACAATCATTCTTAGGTTGAAGCTAAATGCACCCAAGTAGAGTAGATGCATGACAAATGTAAGCAAGAATCTACAATTACCAAAGAGCTAGTACAATTAGGCAACATCCTAACTAAAACATGAGATACTCAAAGTAAGAAAAGGAAAAATTACAAACTTGTGGCCATAAAGCCTCAGTGGGAGAAAGAAAAACCACCCATCTACAGGTCTTTAAAAGAAAGCTACCATAAAGGCAAAGCAAAAACAATAGTAGGTTGCAGAGGAGGAAATTGACTTCTTTGAGCCACTGGCTGTATTTGACCAATATGGTACTCCCCTTAAATTAAGAAAGAGAGTGTACTTTAACTAAAAAGAGACTTCATATGCAAAGATTATTTCTTTTGCTACTCAGGTTTGGCAAATTTAGCCTTGTCCTAGCCTTTAGTTTATTTTGTTTAAACTCTCTATTGGACCTTTTTTGTTTGGGCTCCTTAGTTCTCGCTCTCGGGCTGTAGCTTAAGACTTCTCGATTGTTCTTAACTTCTGGGTCTCTGTGAGCTTCTTGATCTTTTAACTGTCTTTGGATCATGTCATTTAAATAGTTTCTCTATACATATTTGCTCTTTTTATTAATGTATTTTCACTTTATTATTAAAAAACTACAAAAACTAAATTATGACTTTTCTTAGATATAGGTAAACCTAAAATAACCCATGGGGTTGAACTCTCGATTTAGCTTGCCTACACTCTACACATCTCTCACACACTCTTTCTACATCTCTTCTCATATGTGGCTAGAGCAAGTGTTCATTCAAAATGTTAAGAGTATTTTTAATGCCAAAATGACCCATTAAACCTGCCCCATGTTATTCTTTAACTAATAACTCTTTCAAAGAACACTGGGGAATGCACATCTTGTTCTCTCTAAACATTTCCATCATGCAACTTTTCAAATGAAAATTTCTCACATGCCTTAAATACATTACGAAGATCTTGATCATCATTATACAAATCCTTAATATATTCCAATCCTAATAATCTAACATTGAACGTACTTAACAATGCATATCTCCCAGATAATGCATCTTCTACAATGTTTTCCTTTCCTTCTTTATACTTTATCACATGTGGAAAATCTCCATGAATTCTACCCACTTTGCATGGCTTTTACTTAGTTTGTGTTGATCCTTTATGTATTTTAAGGATTCATGATTAGTATGGATAACAAATTCTTTCTTTCATAAATAGTGTGGCTAAGTCTTTAACACCCAAACCAATGCATACATTTCCTTATCATAAGTTGCGTAGTTTAAGGCTGCTCAAATAAGTTTCTCACTAAATACGCAACTGGTTTTCTATCCTACATTAAGACAGCTCCTATTTTATCCCCACTTACATCACACTCAATTTCAAAAGTATTAGCAAAGTTAAGATAGGTTTTGTACTAATTTTTTTATTTTAATAAGTTAAATTCCCTCTCTTGCTCATGCTCCCACATAAAATCCTACACTCATTTTAAGTATCTCAGTTAATGATGTAGCAATTGAACTAAAAGCCTTCATAAACCATCTATATAAAATAGCCAACCAATGAAAACTCCTAACATCACTAATTTTCTTAAGGGTAGACCATTCCTTAATTGCCTGCACCTCTTTTTCATCTACTTCTATATCCTTTTCACTCACCATATAACCTAAAAAACAACTTGTTTAGTGCAAAGAGGACACATGTTCAAATTGACATATAATTGCTCCTGTCTAAGCACATGCAATACCTTATTCATGTGATTTACATGCTCATCAATTGATTTACTATAGACTAAAATATCATCAAAGTAAATAACCACAAATTCTCTAAGGAATTCACCCAATACCAATTCATAAGCCGTATAAAAGTGCTGGGTGTATTTGATAAACCAAAAGGCATTACCAACCATTCATATAGTCCATAATTATTTTTAAATATCATTTTCCATTCATCTCGTTCTCTAATCCTAATTTAATGGTAACCAAATTTCAAATCAATTTTGGAAAACAAACATGCACAATATAACTCGTGAAGTATATCATTTAACCTAGGGTTAGGGTAACGATACTTTATAGTGATTTTGTTGATGGCACGACAATCCACACACGTACACCATGATCCATCTTTTTTTGGCACTCATAGGTCTAAAACTGAACATGGACTGAGGCTTTCACGTACATAACTTTTTTCTAGCAATTCCTGCACTTGCCTCAAGTTTGTTATATATGCTAGTCAATTTGGTAATTACGCATCCAGTATAAGATTAATTTGATGTTTTATTCCACATTTAAGTGGTAAACCACTTAGCATTCTCCTTGTAATAGATTATCATAAGCTTGAAAAATAGAAATAGTCATAGTTGGTAAATCATGGTTAGAAGGATACTCATGTTATAATAAGATTCTTTATATAGAAAAAGTAGCATCGCCAAGAATGAATCTCTTACATTCTCACTCCTTTCACCTCTTGTTTATCTCCCAAAGAAGTGTTTCCCATTGTGTTTAATGTTTCCCTAGGTGTTTGCCTCTTAAAGAAGTGTTTCCTGGTATTTAATGCTTCCCCGTGTCTTTTAAAAAATTTGAAAGATGAAGCCAAACTCAATTCTTTGAATGCACACAATAATTAATTAATATCAAGATTGGATCTATCCAACAAAAGAAAAAGATGGAATAACCAAAGGAAGAAAAAGGAAACTTAAGGACTCAAGAAAGTAGAATCAAGATTCTTAGAACAAATCAAGAAAACTCAAGAATTTTAAATGGATATGAAATTGAACAAAAATAAAGAGAACGAGTTAATTCAGACCTTGGCAATAGAAGATGGCTCTTATATTAAAAACTGATAAGCTCTTCACCTAAAATTGGATGAAGCCCAAGTTATGAATTCATGAACTAATAATTGTTTAATATTATGAAAGAATTGAAATGACAACTTAGAAGATATTTTTTCCACAACCATAAAATTTAGGAATGATTGGGTATGATAAGAAATGGGTTTAATCTTCACAAGTACCTGCTTAAATGAAAACCAAGTCTTAAAAGAACACCACAGAAGGATTTCCACTAAATTTATGCAAAAAGAACTCTCTAATTTTTTGATAAATCTAAATAAAACTAAATAAAATCTATCTCCATAACATGAAATAAAGGGTTTTTATCGTAACCTTTATGACCTAGATGAATTTCTTAAGGGTTAGGATTGGATTTTTGCCCATCTTAGTCTAAAAGAATAAACTTCCTAACAAATAAGTCTAAAATAAGTTGATTAGACCCAAAATAAGTCTAATAGTTAAATAGGCTTATTTAAGGCTAAATCCACGTATTTAAGTCCTAATAGCATAACTAGAAGGCATGAACGCACAACCCATTTAAATCACTTATTTAACCCATTAATATCTCACTGTATTAAAAATTACTATTGGCTTCCACATGTTCACCACAAGAATAAATTACTCACTATGAATGCACAGCTTAATCGTTTGCCACTAGAGTTAGTCGTCTTATGTTCTCATACATGTCCACGTTTTATCGCCTACAAACGATAGAAACCAATAAATTATTAATCATATCATAGTAAGACAAACAAATTACGCTATTTACATTACGTATTTGCCAGCTATCATGCTTACAATTCCAACTGAGTCATACTTTCACAATATCAACAACTAACAAACACAATACAATTTCTAGGATTTTTTCCTCCTATTCCAATAAGTATTTCTTTTAATACACAAACATGCGTTCACTTTGGGATTCAATCAACACAACACATTAACACTCATGTCACCATTTTACAAATTATTACAACCCCCATTCCCATTTTTAGTCCCTTCTTTAACCCTGAATGTCTCCTTACCTCACAAATGGGAGTTAACTTTTATATTCATCTTCTTATTTTCTGTTCTGTAGCACATATACCCACAACTTTGACATTGTTTCATTTAACTTAAATAATCTAACCAACACAAAATCAAGGGAATATGTAACAACAACATGTAAGATTTAAACCACATTAAGATGTATTTCTAGTTGCCCAACATCAATTCCATCATTTTGGTAACGTTTACATTTCTCACTACAACAAAACAAAACACATTGCAACCTCTTCACTTCTGCATAAAGGTATAAGACTCCTTACCACTGTCAACTCCTACCACCACTTCATCACAAAACAATTACACAACCCACTCCCTCATTCCCGTATGTATATCACATTACTTTTTAATTCATATATACTTGTGATGTTGTAATCATAAGTGCATAGCCATGCCGTTTCTATTCAATTTTCATAAACGAATTACATCTCATGGAAACAATGAAATTTTTTTTGATGCCTCAAATTAGTCGAACATTCCAGTTCTCTCCTTTGTGTGAGGACTTCTTAAGGTAGCATAGCAACATGACTAAGAATAAGGAAGACGAAGAACTATGATGTGAATATCTTATCACGTTTAAACAATCACAATACAGTTTAGTATTTGAGGAAATTTAGACCAACAAAGACCATATAAACCCCAAGCTACCATCACTCAATACCAAAATATGTGCTTCAAACAATCACCAAAACACGACTAACCTCTAAATGAAATCGGTAAGTTGACCCCTTTTTCTCAATCACCCCGGTATATTGCCATATTGATGATCTATTCCACCTCAACCCATCGACACACCGCTATCGGACTGTTTACGGTTTGGGATTCAGTAACTTTGAAGAAGAAGACAGAGAGTTCCACTGACTACTTTCTCATTTTCTTATTCAACCCAACTTTTTTCTTCTTAATGTTTCATTCTCATGCAAACATTCCACAAAACAAAACCCTTAGGTATTGCAGAAGATTAGGGCTTGTAATTTTTCATAGGAGAAACTAGAGGAAATCCAACTTACTGCTTTGTCAATTTCTGTATAACGCTACTCATTAGTTCTCGCCTTCTCAGTCGCTATGATTCCATGAACAAATTCCTTCACAAATTCATGAACATTTGGGGAATGAAATTGTCGGAGGAGAACCATGAAGTTAGAATCATCTTCCCAACAAAATTCCCAATATAACCCTCCTATTCCAAATACACCTTTTTATTAAATGTGATAATGTTATTACATCACGTGGTATGGGGGGAACGGGGGGCTCCCACTGGGGTTCCCCTAGTCGCCCTCTTTATGAAATGCCACTTCCGACTTCTTTCTCTCAGTGGCGTTGACACGGACAATTGACCCATGTTCAGATATTTGTTTAATCTCCTTGGTCCCATTTGTGAGCCTTTATTGTAATATCTTGGTCACTCCTTATCATATTTTATGCCCATCAGAACTATTTTTTACGAGGCCTGGCAGGAGAGCCATTGAAGGACATTGTTTTCCAAGCATAATAAAAAAAACGTGTCAGACCCTATATCTAGTTAAGGTAGCTTCTAACACACTTAGTTCGGAATAAAATTTTCTGTTCTTAATCAAACCGCAGTTTAAATCGATAGAATTTATCTTTCCTAGTTAATTCAAACACAGCTTAACTAGGTACAACTGCATTCAATTGGGTTTATAATTGATCTAAAGAATTTTCGAAAGCCAGATTTGTATAGGATAGTGTTTATTAAAGTATTTTTATTCTATTGTTTTCGTATTAATGATGATATAAATGAATTTTGAAACATGGGTGGGTTAGACCTACCCTTTTGGTTTCTTTCATGAGATTATTACAGTCAAGATAGAAATTCCCTACCAAAGTTTCCACTCAATTATTTGTATCCGTTCGTATAAATTGTTTATAAGAAAAATAGGGCCTTAGCCTTGTAGAATTTGGTGAGAAGTTGGGATGGTTTAGTAACCTACGCAACTATAATTGATATTGTTACTAGTTATAGTAAATACATAAGATAAGCCATTTCTATTTTTTATTATTGTTTTGTTTTTTTATTTTTTATAAAAATAAAAATATGTTTAGTTGATATTTGTAATAAAAAATAAAAAATTGGTTGATATTTGTAATAAAAAATAAAAAATAAAAATATATTTAGTTAAAATATATGATAAAAATAATTTAACAATAATGATCAAATATAAAATAAATTTAAATTCATAGACCAAAACATTCTTATACGCTTTAAAATACATTATTAATCAATAGATTATATTAATTATTTAATATAAAAACTTGTTTTTCTATTTCTATTTTTATTTTTCTAATTTTGAAATTAGAAAAATAAAATAGAATACAACCAAACACAATTTTTTCCCTTTGTTTATTTGCTTTTGAAAATAAAAACAGAAAAATAGAAAAAAAAAAGTGCAACTAAATACCCCTTAATTTAATAGTGATAATCAAATATGAAATAAATTTAAATCTTGGACCAAATTCAAAAACAAAAAAGCAGAAAAAAAATAAGTGCAACCAAACACCCCTTAATTTAATAGTGATAATCTAATTTGAATTAAATTTAAATCTTGGATCAAAGCATTCTTATACACTTTAAAAATATATTATTAGTCAATAGATTATATTAATTATTCAATGTAAAAAATATGTTTTCAAAATGTAGAAAAACATTATTATCTTATTTCTTAGTTTCTGTTTTTGTTTTTCTCATTTTGAAAGAAGAAAAATAAAATAAAATACAACCAAACACATTTTCCCTCTATTTCTCTATTTTTGAAAACAAAAACAGAAAAAATAAGTGCAAGCAAATAGTCCCTAAGAAAATCATATGGATAGGTGCTCATTTGTACTATCAAAGCTTGTGTATATACATTTAGCATAAAATTTCATTATTATAGGAAAGTAGATCAGGAAAATGTTGCCCCCTTACAAAAAGAGTTTCATCAAGTTAAAGAAAACATGTAAAACCTTCTCATCCAGTGAAATGTTAATATAAGTTCCATCCAATGAACTAAACTCCAACAGAAGGTTAAGCCACTCCCTATGCATTGTTACTTCAGAAACAACTAGCTTGCAAAATATATGCTCATATCTTCATGCAAGAATCTGATTGATTGTAGAAGGTCTACAAATTAAAAGTCACCCCTCCTCTTATGTCCTAATTTGTGACTAATCAGAAATAATTGTCAAACATTTTGTTCCGAGTCAACATCTATCATTTCCATATGAATTTTCAGGTTAATGGACACATCAAGGGGTAAAGCTTTTGTAATAGTAGCTACTGAACAAAATCACTCAAAGTTAAACTTCATCATAATTCCTGATTGATTATAAGATCGAATTTGACAATTGACATGAAATTGAAGGGCATTGAAACTAAGATATCTGGTGGATGAACTCTATTATAGACGAAACGAGATTCGCTCTTAGCCTTGGGCGATGCTCTTATAGTCAACCGTTAAATTTGGAGCTTTTCAGTAACATCTTATGCTTACCCATTAACTCAGTATGTATTAATAAAATTATTTGTTAGTGGGAAAGAATCTTGCAATTACAAAATTTGGATTGTGATTAAATTGTTAGTTTGTCCTTTTTTATTCATTAGTCCATAGGCTCAGCACCGAGATTTCAATCATAAAAGATTTAAACCCAAAATTATAGTGCATCTAGAACCCATTGACTTGGTAGCATGCTATTCTAACCTAATTCAGTTTTGGCACAAATCTTACAAAAATAGGAACTTTAGTTGGCACCTGTTTTATGATTTCTTTTAACATCTTATACGTATTATTTCTCTAAAAGAAGCATTCATTGTGGGGAAGGTTCGTACTTAGATGTGCATAATTAAATACATCTTCTAGCATTAGATTTTAAATGTATCGAGGTTTGAATAGTTATATAAACTTTTGGTAGATACCTTATTGTGGCATTTGTCCTTATCAGTGTACATGCAAGTAGCATTGTCTTCTTAGTAGAGCTGTCTCGATCTCATCAAATAATAAAATAACTAACTAAACCTAACTATGTAGTTAGAGCGAGTCAAGGTCAATCCTACAGAGAGCTAGTTGTATTTTTGTACTATTCCTAATGTTGTGCTAAAAAAAAGAAAAAGAAAACAAAACCCTTAGAAGCAAAGCGAGTAAAACAGAACAGAAAGAAAAATAACGAAAATAGAACAAAACAAAAAGACAAGAAACAAATAATAATAATATCAAGGTAGGTAAAACATATATCCAGGATTCAGGACTTATAATTGATTCTTGAAATAAATAAATTGTGATTAATCTATCATTTATTCTACATATTTTAGATAAATCTAACAAGCTTTAAAAATATCCCTAATTACGTAAAAACCTATAATAAGTTCTCTATATTTAATGGCACAATAGCTTTAAGTACTAGGGAATAACTAGCCTAAGCCACAATCTCACAAACTCGGATTGTGTAACTTAGAAAATAGGAATCTTAGGCTAAATTTATTAAGTTTAGCTACAAAATCTATTAGCTTATTACTACTTGTGGAAATTACTAGGACTATTACGTATCACAAGCTTATTCCTAACTATTGAACTAAAAATTATTCCTAGGGTGATCAATCCTATGTATAAATCCCTAATTCATGTCATTTATGTGGAATGCCAATTCAACCTTCACCTAAATCACAAAGCCCAATTGATTTCGAATCAATTCTCACAATTATAGGTCATTTATCTCATCAATACCTTCCATCCCAAGCAAAACCTAAGCTACCATTATGAAATTAACTAAAACAAACGATAAACTAACAATAAACAAACTAGTATAACATAATTAAGGGTTAGAAAATAATAACAACAATGTTAGAAAATTAAACTAGGCATTCCATTACCAAAATTTAAAGTTTCATACAAGAAAGGGCATAAAAACTCAACATAAACACAAATATAAAGAGTAAAATGCAATGAATAATAAAAAGAAGATAATTAAATTAAAGAGTTAAATATCCCAGCATTTCACCACATGGGCATGTAGCAATTGAAAATGAAAAACAAAAGCTGAAGCTAGTGAAATCAATTAAGAACATGACGGAGAAATGGCAAAAGCAAAATGAAAACCCAAAAGATAGCCCTTCAAAATGATGATGCCGTCGGCACCAAGGAGAGCTTGCTAACGTGCCTGTCTTGGAATGCTCTAAAGCTTTGATTGTCTCCCCCTTTAAATATATATATGTCATCCCTACTAAACTAATCCCAATAATGCTTTAATTATGATAGAGCTAGCTTAAACTTTTTACTGCTTTATAATGTGTTGTCTATATAGATTGGAAAAATAATATTCCAATTAAACATTGATAATTGTGTTTTTGTATGTGTTTTTCTAAGTGTTTGCCATGTATTTCTTGTATAATAGGTTGTTATTATTGTGTTTTAAGGCTTATTTTATGTGTTTTTGCTTAGTATAATTTTAATTATTGTTTTATTTGTGTTTAGTATTAATTTGGAGTAAGTTTTATTTATTTAAATGTATTTTTTTGTGTTTTATTATTTAATTATTGATATTGGGTTAGAATTAAACTTTATTGGTGTATGTATTTATTGTGTAGGGTAAATTAAATTTAAAATCGAAGTTAAAAGGAAGAAAAAAAGAAAAATAAAAAAAGAACATGAAAAGAGAGAAGGGAGGCTTGAACTGCGCAACCCAAACCACGCCAACCCTGCCCAGCAGCCCTCACCTGTGCTTAGAAGCCCTGAACCCACTGAGCCCAACACATGCCTACTCTGGACCTCGCCCCAACTGCACTGGGCCTACCCACTTGCTTCACCCTCCTGACAGCCCAGACGCCCCTCTCTACTCCAAATCAGACTCCATCTGCTGTAACCCCAGTCCAAATCAGCCCACTCGCAAGCTGCTCCTCCAAGCCTAGTAGCTCCAGCACTCCACCTCCAATCCAAAAGTAGCAGACAACCCTAAAACACAGGAGGGTTTCGGATGAATTAAAATTGGAGGCGCAGAGAACCAGCAGAAAAGGGGAGACGAAGACGAACAATAACAGCGAAGAGGCACTAGAAAAAGGGGAATTTGGACATAGTAAAGAGCAGAAGCAGAAACACAGGAGCAGAAAAAAGAAAAAAAAACTGCCAATACCCAAGACCAAAATACTCCAGGCATATTCAAACATAGGAAGAAGACCTCCTCCAAGTTTATGCACACACCAAAAATTTCAAGAGTTCTTTCAATATCTTTATTTTTCTCTAGATTTATTTTGTTTTTATTTTTATTTATTTTATTTTATATTTGGAAAAATATGGATATGATTGAACTTGTTTTTATTATGTGTAGCTAAAATATTTTTTAGGATTTGTTGTTTGAATTATTTAGGACCCCTTGGTTATTGATTTAATTTTTATAAATATTTGTGTTGTTTATTGAGGTTAAACCCTACAACAAATCGAGAGAGTGAGTTGGGTAATTTGTGTTAGATGTACAATGAGAGTT
>JAOXYD010000007.1:9342040-9361048 GCA_028565735.1 Pinacopodium congolense
ATAATTTAATTGTATTTATAAATATTATGTAAAAATATTCATTTATGAGATAAATATATATTAAAAATTTCAAAATATGTTATTAATATAATATTTTCACATTTTTTAATTAAATGACTAAATTTTGAAAAATTTTCAATTGAATAATTAACGTTTAAAAAATTAATCAGAAAAAGTAAAAAAGTTGAGGTCGATCAAGTCAGGTCGGATGACTAACGCGGCATCAACATTTTTCACTCATTTATTTAACCTTTCAAACGTTAATCACTTAATTAAAATTTTTAAAAAGTTCCTTAACTGAAAGAATGTGAAAAGAATAATTAATCCTAATTATTAACTACTAATACAACAGGAAACAAAAATAGAGAGTAATCTAGAAACACATATAGGCTAGAAGTATATCCGTTTGAAATTTTTTGTTCTTTTTTTCCTGAGCTTTTTGCCACCTTTACATTTTGTAATTAAAAAAATTCTTTTCTTTTAATACACTAAAATCTATTTCCATCTCCTTATTTGAATCTTTATATGTTGATAATATCAATTAACATAAACATTAATTTAGGGACTGCAAAACGTAAGATCTATCATACTTTTCCTAATTCTTAATTTTAGCCCATTAGACATTGCTAAAGCGCTTCATTGTACTGCAAGGTGGACTGTGAGTACAATTCCCCAACGTAAGATGGATTTGGTTCTAATTTAAAACAAAGACTACTATAAGACTATAAAATTTCATATTCCTAATTAAAATTAAAAATCTTTATCAAACTGAGAATAAGGAAAGGATGTTAAAATATTATAGTTAGCTATTTATCATGCAATTTTGGCCAATATTACAACAAATATTCAGGAAACAAAATGAATGAATTGAACCACCAGCGTACTAACTATTGTACAACAACTTCCAGCCTCCACAGCTGAAGGAGATAATGAATGCATTACCTACCGACCATACCCAGGCGGTGGTGGTCCTCTATTTGCTTTACTCATTGGTGGCGGACCAGGTCTCCAATTCGCTTCACCAACTGGTGGTGGTTGTGGCCTCCAATTTGCACCATGTGGCTGTCGAGATGGCCCTCTATGGGCTTCACCCGGCGAGGAAGGTGGCAGGACACCATTCAACCCCGGAGGTGGTGGCTGCATCCTAGTTGATCTTGAGTCGAGAGCAGAGAATCGGTTGTCTCTTCCATGATAGTTACCACCCCGTTGCTGATGACTAACAGTTGCAGATGAAAAGTGACTTTGGTAACCATTATAACCACCTTGATAGTCATGGACAGCATGTGTGTATCTCGATCCACCAGTCTGATGATATTCTGGCTGGTTTGCATGCCTCTGATGTTGTCCACTCGACTGGTTACCCCTTCCATATTGAGGTTGAAATCTTTTGCTAGAAGGGCCAGAAGCAGCACAGGGTTGATTATATCCTTGTTCATAGTGAGAGGAGGGATTTGGATATCGGCTGTTATTTGCATGGAAGTTATCCATTCTCGTTTGTGCCATTTGATGGTGCCCATCATCCCGGAACCCATTTGGAAAGGAAGAATATGGTGATACATATGGAGCTGCAGAATAAGGTGGTGGAGCATGCATATAGCCATTATGGTCCACCTTCAACTGTAAACTGTTGACGACAAGTCGATGTGATGCCTCTCCTAGCTGACGACCGTAAATAGTTCCAGGTGGCTGCGGCCTGAGGAAGAAATCAATCACACACTTAACCATATATATGGGATAAGGACAAAATGAAAACAAACCACGAAAGACCCGTATTTCTAAACATATCATAGCACAGAAATCTGTATGTACCTTTCTTGCTCCCTAGGCCTCCTCCCAGAATCTTCATGCCATAGAACAGGTTCGGGTTTCAGATCCCCAGCACCTACAATCTATAAGAGAGGAAAGGATGTCAGTCACCATGAAATCAGTCGATCCATTTCTACCAAACCATCTCAACCATAAGCATGAAATTTAGACTCAAACATGAAACTTTACAACAAAGAAGTGCAGAAAAGATAAGTGTCAACCAATCAAAACTGACAACTGAAACTATCTAGCACACTGGGAAAACGATAAATTGGAATGCAAGCCTATTTAAGGACTTCAAATTAAAAATGTTAACAATGCATGCAACCCTAAGGTAAAAAGTTCCTTCTTGCAGAACAGAACAAACAATACTCAATATGAGACGAAACAGTAAGCCTTCCAATGCTGTTGGCTGATCACGCATATCAATCATCATCAGTACACAAGCTTCAAAAGTGAATACAAGTTGCAGAAATATGACATCATATTAGTGGTATACTGAACATCAAACTATGCCATAGAATCAAAATTGAAGTACGCAGAGAAAAGAAATGTTCAGATGATTAATAGCCACAACCATACAAGTTTGACAATCACACTCAGAAAAGAATTTTAGTATCCATGGCATGCGTACCTTTTTTGGGAATACAACCCCAGCAGGAGGTCTAGCAATATGTTTACGTGGGCCAGGAAGTCTATATATTGCACATCTGAAGACAATGCAATAATTAATAACAAAAAATTTCCAAAAAATAATTAATAACAAAGGGTAGCCATAACATACAACCATGTCAAAAGTAGCAGTACAGAGATAATAGCATGCTAATAACTTACATGACTTGGTTGTCCAATATGTCCTCCATGCCGACAACAGGAGACCTGAATATAGGAGGATGAGCATCTCCAGCACATGGGGTTATATAACCATTCATCCCATCACTGCATCCAGCCCTAAACAAATCAGAAATATATCTCACATAAAACTTAAGGGCTTGTTTGCATTTGGTTCTTGTTTTCATTTTCTGTTTCTATTTTTCAAGTATGGAAACCCAAAAAAACCACACAAACCCAAAACAACAACACACAAATATAGCACAGAAACTGAAAAAATAACACAAAAATCGATGAAAATATGCAAAAATAAAAACAGAAAACGAAAATGAAAAGCTGAATTAAATGAAAAAGCTGAATTAAACGGACCCTAAATTTATGGTTTGTGTAAATTGTTGAAGCAACTCAGAATGTGCAATCACTAACAGTAATCGATGAGCAAGAAACAGTTTAATTGTAAAAATCAAGGATAGTAATACAAATTTGTGAGATCAAAAGGCATGTAGAAAACAGACAGGATCTCACAACAACAATAACAATCACTTAGTGACTGTTAAGGGCAGAAATAATGCATAATCAACAACAAGGGACCATGGAAATCATCTTACCAAAAGTTTCTTGGACACAGATATTGTCTGTAACTAAGGAGTTCATTGAGATTATTTAAAAAAAAAAAAGAATAAAGAATAAAGAAAACATCACGGTACTAAATTCATTTTGAAGTTCAACTCGTTTTACTACCACCTTTAAAAAGGCCACTTCCAAACAAGAATTTTTGAGCCAATAACTTGGACACAGAATGAACCTTTTCTCTTCTGAACTGGGAAGACATGCTTTATACAGGCTTTTAAAATACTATAAAAGAAGAATGAAGATATAATATGTTCAAAATGTTAAGCCAAAAAGGAAAAAATAAATAAACCCATTAACACATGGTAGGGTTTCCCTGAATAGATGGGCTTTTCCAACACCAAAACAACTTTGTTATCTACGAAATTACTATCCCTACATTTTCTCCTAACAAATGTAATTTTTCAGTTTTCAAGCTTTAAGTTTAAATCCTTAACAGTAATGCTCCCTGCTATAAACTATAATGTAATATTTGGAAATAAAGCAAACCAAATCAGTATCCCATAACTCAAATTCAACCTCAAGAAGCAATATTTGCATCATGATAGGACTTGTGGAGAAAATGAAACCTTGCAAGTTGATTAAGTTCCATCACAAAGCTCAAAAGTAAGTTGACTGACATTATGTAAGTTAAGCATGGTCATACATACCTCAAATCAGGATTAATAGGTTCCTTAACTTCAATTCGCTCTCTGTCCGTTAATTGCTTACATTGATTATCAAGTAGATATATGCTCTCTGATAGAGAATGAGATGATAACACAAATAACATGTCAAACATCATACTGTTTCTCCTTGCTTCTTCATCCTACAAAGCAACGGAATGTTCTGTTAGAATGGAATAAATTAAAAAACAGAACCCATCTTATCCTCACCCCCTCCTCAGAAAAATTAGTGTGGAGTGGACAGAGAGAGAGAGATAGAGAGTGTTCTGAAATAAATAGAAAGAAACAAAGAATGTGTCAATAGCATGTGTGAAATAAGATTGAAGAACTGTACCGTCAAACTATGTTCAATTTTCTGAACCTCTGCAAGAAGGCGTACTTCATCAATGAAGGGAAGCTTTGCAACACCCTTGGGAGAAGGCAATAAAATGGAATTAAACTAAGAACATCCAGAGAGTTTCAAGAAACTCCATTTGACAACTAAAAAACACTCCTGTCCAACACACTTGTCTCTGGGCATAGTACAGTAACACCGGCAGGACATACTCACCTGCCATGAATACCGTTTTCCGTTCATGTCTACTTCAAAATCTGACAAAGAAATCCAGATCATTAGAAGACAATCCAAGCAGAGCAATCTATTGATCTTTCTTGTTCAGTTAATAATGCCATACCAGTCGGGTAAAAATCAATGATAGGTGAGTTTGGATCTGTCATTAATTTCCTATAGCACTCTGGAAGGGCATGAGCACTGCAAGATAAATCAAACTTCATTTATCCACTTGGCCTTCTCAAGGAAAACAGTAACACAAATGGGCATATAAAATAAATTTAACAGCAGTGGAACCTTGCAGCAGGAAAAACTCCCAAAAGCTGATTGAATGGTTTAAATGGAGAACCCAGTTGAAAACTTATATCTAACTGACCAAGATCCTTAAGATCAGAAGCAAACGGGGCATAATGATAAGGATAAAACCTGCAATAACATGCTTGTTAACAGGATAACTCAAAGCCCAAGATCAATGCACAAGTAGATAACTTCAGAAAATCACTTTGGGTTAATAATTACTAGTGTAAACAAAACAGTAACATCAGCATAAGCCAAAAAAAAAAAAAAAAAAGAATTACAGCTAGGGAATACCGGAACTAAAAACCACTCACCACTGCCAAGAACAAACTCCCTCGTAGTAGTAATGCATGACCCAGCATAGCCCTTCTGTGTACTTCAAAACCTACCCACATGAACATGAAATAGATAAAGACAATGTCGATAGTTTAAAAACAACAAGAAAAAGAGGGTAGATTATATATAACTTACAACATCTCTTCGTATATTTTCACGTTCCTCCATAGATTTTGCTGAAAACTTCTCATCATAATACCTTTCCTTCCACCCAGGTTCTCCCAATTTAATCTGCAAATTGGAAAATAGAGAAAGCATGAAAAAATTTAGAATTTCAAATTTATCAAACTACAGCATTAATTCACAAGTACAGGAAATACAACAGAGTCGTCTCACTAAAAGCAAGTCATCAATACATGACCCATAAAAAGTAAAAAATATAAATATATACAATTACAAAGACCTATTTCCTACCTATTTGCCACTACTTTTCCATTCAATATCTCAATTCAGAAGGAACCATCATATGTTCTTTGCAAATTCAAAAAACTAATCAAGATAAGAAGCAAGTCAAACCTTGTCTTCTTCTGCACCTTCATTGTTAAAAATATCAGACTTCTCTCTAAGGGCCTCCTTAAGCTTAGCCTTCAATTCCTCTTTATTTTCACGAACCTAAAACAGAAAAAGAAAATGCCTTAGCCCTATAAGAGCTGTTGGCAGAATGTAACAAGGATTGCTAGATTACAACATTAAGAGGTTATAAATGCACTCTTAACTCCTTGCCAATAAGGCTCATACCAAATAAAGGTAATCTCATTCGAATATGAGCCCTAAGAATGATTGGAGGAGTCAGAATTACATTAAAGTGCCTCTCCATGAGCAGGAAGACATACTTCTGTTTCCAGACTATTCTCTGCATCAACAATTGCAGCACCTATATTTGCTGAAGAGGAGGACCGAGCAACTTTATGGGGCCGAGCAGAAACATCACGATCTCTTGTTCTTCCTTGCTGATAAGGTGATGGTGAAGGACCTGCTGCAAGACGAGAACCATGAAATCGAGTAACTGGAACCAAAGATTCAGGTAGCGCTTGAGGTTCCGCATCATCTCCTCTTTTAGTCTGACGCTTTTCACGCATAATTCTCTCGGCTTGCCGCTGTTGTAAATCAATGGAGCAACTTATATCCAGAAAAATAATAATAAACATACAGGTAGGTAACAGATCGTAAGAAAAAAATAATCACTCCAACTCATCTAGCTGATACCCACACCCATAGTGAACAAACTTGCAATCACTCATAGCAGTATACATGCAGTGCAATTAGATATAACAAACACCATATCAGTAGGAATGCTCATGTCTGGATTGTGCAACTCCATAACTTCTTAAATGATCTAGTAGCAATTTATTCATCAATCAGACACTACAAATGCACCTGTTTACCACAAATAGAAGCAAGCATAGCATATGTGCAATCCCAAAATTTTGTTCCTTAAGACATCAATACAATGCATGTCATAGTGAGTGAACACATTCAACATGCAAGGCACACTATTATCAACACCAGAGAAAATATACTAACCTGGTGCAGGCGGGCTCTTTTCTGGAATATTTTGTCTTCATATGATCCCACAGCTTGAATAAAATGCTCAACCCTGTTCAAATTCGGCTGACAACAGGAACAAAGAAAACCTAAGAACAATCAAGAGAGAAAAGCAAAATGCGTAAGAATTGAGACTACATAGTTACTTACCTTGCTTGCATCAGTCAAATAGCCACCCAATGCTTTAAATTCCTTTTTATATACTGCCATTAGCAGGTTGATTGCACCCTAGAAAAAAGAAAAAAAGGAACCAAAATGTTATTGCATATTAAAACCATTTCATTTCGCAGAAAAGTTTTAAAAATTGAAGCTATAGGAAGCAAGCATCGAGATTAAGGAAGAACTCCTAATGGCCCAGACCAACCATACATAATGGAACCATTCATCATTTCCAGAAGCAAAATAGAATCTTGCAATATCCATTTATATTCTGGATTCATGTCTAATATCCAGTGCATATGAAGAAGATACAGAAGTGAAGGGTGCTCTTTGTAATTACTACTCTGTTCTCACTCAGTGGTACTTTAGCTCATCTACGACCAAGGGCCTGGACTGAATCTCACCAGAAGACATTGCATCCTTGAAGTAAAATACCCATAGAGAAAACAATTCCTAAGTAGTCACCCTCCCTTATCTATACATGAGGCAATATGCTGGAATCCATATGCATCACCAATGCCTTTCAGATGCACAGTTACTCAGGCATTTTGGAGTTAATGACCTTTTTTTCTAGAAAATTAATGCATTTAAGCCGATAAACAAATTACAAACCTCACGAATCTCCAGTGTAGGCATATGGGGCAAAAAATCATTGCCAACAAAAAAGCACATGAAGATAAAATCATCCACAATGCGCTCAATGTCGATCTCAAAAGAAGGATTAGGCATCCTGAACTCATAGTCCAAATACTCCCTCAGTGTCCAAATGTTAAGAAACTGCAAAAAAGTAGAAAAGGAAAAAGGAAACAATATAAATGCAAACGCAAAAGTGAGACTATATCTATGACAAAATGATAACGCAACCAACCTGGTATGGCTTCTTGGGCACAACAACCTCATCACCCTTCTCATCAAATTCTCCTGCCTTTCGCTTTGCCTTGCCTTCACAATTAGCAGCTAAATGACCCATTTGACCGCATAGGAAGCATTTGTCTTGTTGTCCAGGTGTGAAAACAACCTGAAAGGAAATAATCCATTTATCAACTTATCTTGATCAATAATACTAGGAAACCTAAGTTTTATCATCTAAATACATAGCTAAATATTTAGATTAAAATATAGAAACATGAAACAAGAACACTAAAACAGAATTTTATCACAAAGTTGATATACTTGATACAAACCTCTCGAAGAATTGAGAAGTGAATCTCATGAGTTGCCAAAGCCAACATAATTAAATCTGCATCCTATAAGTTCAACAATCGGAACTATTTAAGTCCAGCATAAAAACAATAAGAAATGATTCCAGGGAAATCAAAATGGAGGAAGAAACATACCAAACCATACAGGCAATGACGTGTATTTGGGTTATAACCAGAAAGATTTCTTTGAAGACGAATGTACGACATAATTTTATGTTCCCCTTCCCCAGGGACATTAGCATCAGAAAGGATAACCTTCATAAAAGAAAGGTGGAAGAAATAACTCAAAAAGTGTCCCTCAGACAGCAGGCACAACCACAATGCATAACAAGTGCAAAGACAGAAAGCTCCATTAAGAATAAGAAACAATGGACCATGAAATATGTAATACCTTAATTTTCTTCCATCCAGGGTCATAATTAAGTCTGAGGTGAATATAGTACTGAAGTGCAATTGACAAGACACCCATGAATGGAGTTCCAGGAGTGATAACATTGGAATCAAAAGTTTGTGATTCCTCCTTGGGAGGAAGTTTTCTGCCCTCCCTCTCAAAATCCTCTCTCAATCGTTGTTCTTCAGCTGCCTAAAAGAATTACTTAGACATTAATAACATAGTCTACTAAGTATTGAAGATATATTTTCTTGTCTCTCTTCTTCTTTATGTAGGAAAACTAAAGCCCTAACTATCTTCTTGAATCAAAGTAGAATCTTTTATCCAATCTAGAAAAAAGCAAAACAATGATACAGAGGAATGAAAAACCCAATTATAACAGAAAAACAAAAAGGGACTGTGAGGTACCAATCTTCCTAACAATTCCATTGCTGTTCTTGAGCACAAATATTAAGGATAAAAAAGGGTAATAATTTATTAATAGTGAAACCAAAGGCAACTTTAAGCACAAAAATCTTCACCACCTAGCCACAGTTTTCAAGGACCAAAAAATCTAAACAAGAAAACAATTTCACCAAAGCAACTCTAATGAAGATAAACAAATCATTGAAACCAGCTTTATACTTCAGTCCTTAAACTAGAATCAGCATCTCGATTCCTGATCTATATGAGATTACTTCAAGCGTATTTTCACGCCTTGTGAAAATATTAGCTTCTCAGAGCCTGGGGATAGCAGGTTGAAGGAAATCTACTTGAAAAGCGACCTTAGAACTGCTACAAGGACAGTTTACAAATTTTTTCCATATGAAAAAAAGGTCAAGTTTGCCACAAGCCTTATCTTAAAAATAAAAAAAAAGTTTTGCCACAAGCCCTAACTTCAACAAATGAACTTCCAGAACAAACATAGTTCAACCCTTCGTAATCACTGGAGCCTCTTTTCCTTGTTATGGTTCAAGCTGATAAGTTCCTTTTATCTTTAAAATCAGCAAACAACAGAATGCTATAAAAACGAAAAATATTAATTACTTTTAAATGTTTAGAAGTTTTAATTACATGCTAGAGGCCAAGTAAAACACCCATTATTTGTTTACCACCCGCAAAGATTTTGATGATTAATCTTACAGATCACATGTAAAGAAGTAACAGGATCCAAAACTTACTGCATCTGCTGCATCTTTAGCTGCTCTAAAACGCCTAGAACGTTGCTGATTCATTTTAGCACGAGGGGCAACTCCATCTGCCATTTGGTTCAGAGTATTGTTGTCTCAAAACCCTATTCATTTAACCTAAAAATATCAAAGAAATAAAAATGCTCACCAATAGCCATGTATAGCAACTTCCGAGGTCTCACCATGACAAACAGCCTGTCAATATAGTCAAACATGCAATTGAACACCTCGTCAAAAGAAGTCGGCGAAGGCTGCAACAAACCAAATTTCATCAGCACACAACAGATTCCTTAGCGTAAAAAGTTAATATCATATATACCAATTACCAAGTGGTTCACATACAAGCCTAATAACCCACCGTCCTTAGTATCTCCCAACAAAAAACGAAGGACCATAATTTCGTTTAACGTAAATTAAATATCAAAAACAATAAAAGTCCAAGTCCACATGATTACATTACACACCTTATCCAAGCTAGTGAATACGAACTGGAAGTAAGCACACAACACCAACATGAATGCGACATTAAATTGCAGTATAATCCCTTTTAACCCAATGCTTAATGCACTCCAACTACTATATATATATATATATTTCATTGAACTGCAATAAAAACCAAAATAAATGGCAAACAAAAACTAATGGCCCGAGAAAATCTCACCCTGTCTTCGGGGTGGAAACATGGGTGAATAATCCCATTCATATCGAGATACAAATTATCATACTCTATATTAGGGTTTGGCTTGCTGGTGTCGACCGGAATCTTCACGCCGTCAATCTCGACAGGCTCTTCCTCGATCGCATCTACAATCACTAAAGGGTATTTCTCGGCTAACCACCGATAGAAAGCTGGTACACCCATCGCTCTCCCCGCTTTTTAGATCCCTTCCGATGTAGCCGCAGCTCGGTGGATTTCGCCTCTTTCGATTTCTTGATTTCTGCAGTTTTTTGCAGAGAAATGACAGTTGTTCGCCCACACAAACCCTAATTGAGTAATGCTGATACTTTCGGATTAAAAGGCTGAAATTTCATATTTATGATTAATATCGTAATTTATTGAAATACGTCTTTTATTTGTAAACAATTAAATATACTTATTTTCATATAAATATGACGTCGAAACTCGAAAACGTTAAAAAAACATAATTTGTAATTTAGTTTTGACACTTAATTCTGTACAACACGTTACATAATTTCTTTTTTTTTAAACACATTACATAATTAAAAAGTTAAGCCTAATAAATTATGGAGAAGTTTTTTCGATTGAGATTTTATATTTTTATTTAAATAATAGATTTAGTAGTTAATATTATCTGTAAACTGAAATATAATTTTAATTTTTTAAATAAAAATTTAACTCTTATAAATATAAGAAATAAGTTTAGTTTATCAATTTTTATCATATTAATATATAATGACGATTTTTTCAATATTTATTAAATACATTACAAATCGTTATCTTTTTAATTAATATTATATTATATTAAGAAATTAAATAATTAAAATTAAAATTAAATAAATGACTTAATAAATTAAAAAATGAAAATTATTTTACACTTGCAAGTCCCACACGTAATTGGTCGTGGGTGGTGTATAATCTTGGCAAAGGTGCAAGTTTCACGTTAAGGTTTATTTTGAAGTATAATTCCTTGCGTAGGACTCACGACATTTAAAAACTAGTTTTAAATTTTTAATTAAGATTTATCAAGGAAAAAACAAAATAGAAATTAAAATAATTTTTTTAGGTTTATACAAGTTATAAAATAAAAAAGTGAAATGAAAAATAGCAAGTACAAATAATTAAGTAAGTTTTTTATAAAATTTGAAAAATTAAAACTAAAATTATAAAATATAAACATGACCAAATAAATTATGAATTACTCTTGAATTTTCGTTTTTGACAAATATGTAAACAATTAAAAAGGGTTAAATATTGGATCTTCTCTATAATATTAGAGAAATTATAAAATATATTTTATTAATTTATATTATAAAATTTAACCTAAATTATTACATAATTAATTATTATATCTTTAACAATATTTTTATTATGATTTTAATACAAATTATGTAGTTTATTTTTAGAAGCCGTTATGTAGTTAATTGTTGTATATTTGAGAATTATAACAATCAATTAGACTGGATAAAATTAACTTAATAAGTACTTAACAAATAATTTGTTAAACATTTATAATATTACAATTTGAGGACAATTTTGTTATTGGCATTTGTCTAAACTATCTTAATTTCTTTAATTATATATAAAGCTTTTTTTGTTTCATTTTTGCATTAATGCATTCAATTTCATCTTAAGCAGGAAAATTAATTCTTATTCAAGCAAATGCTAATGATGGGTTGGCCCAACTTGGCAGAGGATGTCAGCAGCTATGAGTTCCTCCAATACCAAAAAAAAAAAGAAAAAAGGTCTTGTCGTTTCTTAAGAGGGCATGTTTAAGAAATTATTTTTATTATAATTCAAATTTTAATGATAACAATAATTTAATTATTAGAAAAAAAAACTTTATGTTAATGAATACTCTTTAAACATAATGCAAATTTTCAAATTGATATAATAATTTTATGATTATAAATGTTGGTCTTAACACTTACGAAGAAGTGAATTAGGTAATACTAATTTTTTTACGTTTTTCTAAATCTTTTAAACCAAATTGAAAATTCCATCTTAATCTAATTACAAAAGCTAAACAATTTGACTAAAAATATACGTGGAGTTATAATAATTTAATAAACAATTGAAACATAAAAGCTTAAACAATAATATAATGAAAAATAAATTAATTTAAATATTTTAAAGAGTAGGGTAAAAGAGACACAAATCAATTTTATAATGGTTCAACGTCAATTTCACATTTGTGTTCGTTCTCTAATGTCTTGTTTCTCTAATGTCTTGTTGAGAATTCCATTATCTTAAATCATTTGCGTAACTCCCTCTTTTAACAAATTATAAGATAATCCTTGGAACAACTCACTTTTTTAATAAACTTAAATGCAACCCTCCCAACTGTTGGCTCATGCATGTGCAACTAATTAGTTAAATGTAAACATATACGATATTATATTTTTATTTAATAAAAAAATATTCATTATCTTTGTGTGTTTGTTTATTAATTTTAATTATTAATCATAAAGATATAATCCTTACAATAATTTATGTATAATCAAATATTACAATGAGATTATAATTATGAGATTTAAATTTTATTTTTGGTATTATTCTTAAAATATTATTAATCATAGTGTCATAAAGATAAGATATTAATGAAATAGTTAAACTATAACACATTTTATTTCTTTATTATGAAGAAAGTAATAGATTAAAATGTGGAAACACTTAAACAAGCGTGTGGGTATTTATTAGAGAATAAGTACTGAATGAACCTGATTATGAGAATATCAAATATAACATTACTTGTGTGTCTGTTGATTATTTTATTATGAAAATTATATAATTAATCATTGGATTTGAGACTATCAAAGTTATTTCATATAAAAATTACTACGCTTTGATGTTACTTATGATTTATTTTTTTGGAGTAGTTCAATTCAGTAGTTATTGGATATAGTATAAACTATACGGAGATAACTAAGTAAATTTATAAAGAATTCGTCACCCAAAAGTAGTTAGAGAGAACGTTTTACTGTTATTGAATAATAGTTATTTGAGAATCTCCGATCATATTGAAATGAAATTTGAAATTTTATTTTTTAAAATATCAATTATAAATCATTTATTATTCAACAAGAACGAATATAATTGGATTATTTAGAGTAGACACTAATTACATGTTCTATTTTCAATTAGCATGTTAGATGACGAAAGGAATAAATTAAGTCAAACCACTTTAACATTTCTAATACTTGGGTGGTTATAACATGTTACTAGAGATGAATCATAATTTATAATTGTAAATTGATTAATTAGATAATTAATGAATAATTAAAAGGAGTTTTAATTTATTTAATTCTAACTGTGAATATAAATTATAATTTATAATAATTGTCAACATATTAAGAACGTAATAAGTCACACATAAAAGATCTATTAAAGGAGAAAATTTTTAATTAAGTTGGACTTAAGTAAAAAGTTTTAAAATTTTCAATAATCAATATATGATATTTGATCTAATTATGATTAATTTGTAGTTATAATTAAAGTTTGACTTTAGTTATAGTATTGATAAAATATAAAGATATGAAAAATATGATTTTTCATATAAAAAGAATAACATAGTTAGCTAGCACTATTAGATTTCTTCCCTCAAACTAAACTGGATGATTGAATAACTCGTGGATTGATAGATTCGCGAAAAAAAGGAAGATTTGCAATAAAATATAATCATGTTAATGTAATTCTTTTAATGTTTTTATTATATGTAATTCTTTTAATGTTTTTATTATATGTTTCAAATTAAATATTGTTCAAAATTATTCTATTGAAAAAATTTTTATTTTGTTCCATTACACTTAAATTTGATCTTGGTATAATTTTGTAACAATGGTATCAAAGCATGCTTTAACAAATTTAATTTGATTCAATATGCTCGATTATGTTGATTTGATATGTGTAAGAGTTATACGATTTTATTTGTGTTTTAGAATTATTCCATGCATGTCTTTCTACTTTACATTTTTGTGCTTTCTAAAAGTTCTTCAAGAAATGGACTTCTTGTTTTTATTATGGAAGTGTTTCATGTATACTTTAGCTCGTTGTATGTTTAAATGCCAGCATTTATTTGTTTTTCTTTTCTTTCAATTGTTAGTGAAAAGGAAAATATATGATGTTACTTCGGATGTTATTGAAAATGTTGTTTTATAATAGTTTTAGAATTGTTTTATGCCCACGTAAAATGCGATGCTACTGTTTATGAATGGATTGTGACTCACAAGCTATTAACTATCCCGAAGAAATTAATAACAGTTCTATAACTAGCCAGTGTTCAAGTTTTTTGTTAGCTTCTGGAAATCTTGTTTTTTGCTACCTTATTTAAGTTTCTGGAAAATATTTGATGATAATCATATAAGTTCTACTTATATCTAATTCATTTTTTGCAAGTGGAAAGCCAGTTCTTGTTTTTAAAATTTTGATGAGCAACGTTCGTATAGTTTTTTGGAAATAAACTTGTTTTGATCTGTCTTTAATTCCTTGAAGATTATTAATCATGTTTCCTAAAAAGTTGGAAATGTCCAGTTAATTAAGTATAACCAAAAACATTTCAAAACCAGCGTCACATCTGAAAATTCACTATTTAGTTAGTTTTTCTTTTTGGACCGCCTGTTTTGGTATTTTGATTTGCTTTTGCTTTTCTTCTTTGTTGGCCGTCTGTGGCTCCTCATTGCTTTTGCTTTGTTTTATGGGCCATATGTGGCTCTTCGTTTTGCTTTGCTTTACGTGTGGGCTGCCTGTGACTTTTTAGCTTGCTATGCTTGTATTTAGTTTATGAGTGCTAGTTTTAACCTCAAATTCTCTTATACTGACTTTTTTCTATGTATATACTTGTTACTTTATCAAAACAAAAACAAAAAAAGAAAACATTTCAAAAGGTTTTCATTACTTCAACGACAAATGAGTTTTTTGTTTCTTTAAAAAGCATAATGTAAGCTTTAAATGAGTAATAGTGGCAACGTATTTGGGTCCATCTGAAAGTTGTTTTGAATACTTGCAGAACGTATGCATGTTGAACGGTTCATTATTTGCCAAATTAATTTACGTCTATTTGTAATTTTGTTCAGTGTTTTAAACTTTAACTATTCATTAATTAGAAATTAAATTTATGTGTGATGCCGTGGTGGACTCAAAGGGCCGGCAAATTAGTGGTGATGGCAGCTGCTGGTTGCCAGTTTCATCATCAGTGGCGAATGTCACCACTAGCGATGCTGTTTTCACTAGTGGCAAGCTTGCCACTGGCAGGATGGTTTTTGGCCAAATCTGGCAAACCCAAATCTAGGTTTTTTATTTGATGAAATTGAGGCAACAATGTAGCTAATTGGCAGTGGCGTGAGCAACCTAGAAGTAACAAAGGAGCAAGGCTAGAAGAAAGGAAAATTCCTTCTACCATTACGGGGTATGTGCCCCACGTTGGTCGTTGGGCATATCCTGCACGCCTCATATAGTTTACTTTTTATTTTTTAATTTAAAATATTTTAAATGAATTTAAATTAATATTTTCTCAATATAATTAAGATTAAAATAATTTAAAATTCCTAATAAATTTAGAAAAAAGTGTTTTTCTAATGAAATGTTTCAAACGGTTTTTGTTATTAGGAATATACATGAAATTTGTTTTAATATTTCAAATTTTGATTAATAAAATTAAATTAGTTATTAAATCAGTAACTAGAATCAACTAAAGTGTTAAAGTTATCTTTCATAATTAAATTATGTTAGATAAATTTATATAATGAGTTTCTATTAATAAGAATGAGACCTGGAAAAAATAAATCTCTTATTAAAATTAAGTAAATATTTAGAATATGAATAATGCCTTATATTGTTATATGATTAAATTGGGATTCTGTTTATTATTAGATTTATTAAGTTAACTTAAGGCCGCTAATATGTTTAGTCATATAAAGATGGGTCATACTTAACTAAATTTGTATGATTTAGATGAGTAAATTTATAATCATATTAATTTAGAGGTATGATTAAGAATAACATATAAGATATATTTTATCAAATAATTGTCACCTAACAGATATAGGAATCACATAGGATGTGACTAATAAGATAATATCTACCTATTTTTAGTTTAGTTTATTTGTTGAGCAAACTTAAGATAAATTAAGTTATAATAAGATTCTAACCTTCTAGAAAATTATGTGATGATTTTTCAAATTAATAATGAGGCTTATTAATTTTTTTAAAATAGTGGGAATAACCAAATATTTTAAAAGTCCTTATTTATTTAGTTTTGTGGCATGATGTTCCTAAGGAGCATCGTGGATGCGATTAACTTAATTTGACTAAACTTTTTGGACTAATTATGTAATCTAAAAATTGTTCTTAGATAAGAAAATAAATTATATGATCTTGACGCTAAGCTTCCACTTAAGTTTGTGCAAGATGCTGGTGAGGATGATTGGGAGAATTATAAGTATCATATAAATGATAATGAACAAGTTACATATGTGATGTTAACTAGCATGTCTCCCGAGCTTTAAAGGCAACAAAAAAACTTGAACGTTAAGGCTATGTTTGTGCACCTTTAAAAGTTATTTAGTGCAGATAGTCAGGTGAAGAGATTTAAGACTATTAAAGCTCTATTTCAATGTAAGATGGCACCTGGATCTTCGTTAGAGTTATGTATACTGAAAATGATTGACTATATTGAAAAATTAGGCCAATTAGAGTATGTCATGAATTATCAATTGAGCATTTATTTAATACTCCAATCTCTTACTCTGAGCTTTTTACAAATTATAATGAACTTTCACATGAACTAAAAGGAAGTAACATTAGTTTAATTGCTCAATATGTTCAAAATCATTGAGGGATGCCTTAAGAAGGAACTCAATTTTGTTCTTATTAGTATATCTTCTTATAAGAATTATGGTAAAACTCTTAAGAACAATAAGAACAAGAAAAAGAAGGATTCTATTAAAGTAACAAAATAAACATGTGTTATTAAGAAAAAGAATAATAAGAGTATCTGCTTCCATTGTGGAATAACCAATGTTGTAAAAAATAGATCGGATATCGAACCGGTAAAGGAAAGGATTAAAGGTTTAAAGGTTCAACCAGTATAAAACCGTTATAAAATTGGTATTGAACCGGTGTAAAATAATAAGATGTATAAATTATTAATCTATTTTTTGTTAATATTTTATTAAATTATAATATCAAAATTTTATTATATAAAATTTATTATTTTAAAATTTATTATTTTAAATAAAAATATATAACAAAAAATTATTAAAAAATAAATAATATCATATAAGAATTAAATAAAAATAAAAATAATAGATACTAAAAATAATTAAAAAGTAAAAAAAAAGGTTATAATAGTAGGTTAAAATAAAAAATTTAAAAAAAGTAGAAAGAGGTAAGTTAGGCTGGATTGAGTTGAAAAGAGTCAGACCAACGGATTAAATCGGTCCAACCAATTAAATCAATTATTTAAATTGGGTCAAACCGGTCAAATCGATCGATCCAACCCTTAACCCTTCGGATTTTTAATATAACGATTTTTAAATGAAACCAAACCGATAAATCGATCGATTCTGGATTAATCGAGTCGAACCGACAGGTCCGATTCGATTTTTTAATCATTAATTTAAACTTGAACAGGTTTTTGGTGAATCAATAAGGGTCTTGATTGCACTTACATGATAAAAGATTGACACAAATTCTAACCTAAATTAACCCCAGCGGGAGCAACGTAGCAATGGTGGAGTAAAACAGCAAGAGTAAAGCAGGATCTTCACGACAACTCTAAAACAAATAAATTCAACAAATGAGTGCATTAAGGATACATGGTAATGATACATAACGTTGATGTCTTGCCAAATAAAGACATCCAAGTCCTAGTAGTCCTAAAGTCTTTGGGGTTGCTTTTTCAAAACAAATGTGTTGACTGAATAAATGCGTCTATAGTAATTAGGGTCGATAAATCGTATAAAAAAATTAGCAGTTCACCCTAATTGATACGAGAGAAAATAGAGGATATTGTTTGTTTTTTTGGATAATGCTTTGAAAAAATGCACGGTTCATAATTAAGTTTGTATTAATCTAAAATAGAAAATATATTAACAATATATTCAATAAAATAGTTTTTATTTAGCTCAATCTTTTTAGTAAAATATTATATCGAGTTTAACTGTAATTCAATTAACAAATCTTGTGAAGAAGAAAAATTAAGAGTTGTGAAAATCTAGGGAAATTATTGAGGAGGTAGATAGTAAGAGAGAGAGAGGAAAGGCATGAAAAATAATCTAAGGGCTTGTTTAGTTTCGCTTCCGCTTTCGTTTTTTATTTTTATTTTTTATTTTGTTAAATATAAAAATCGAAAAAACAACATAAACTTCAAAAAAATAACATACTAATACAATACAAAAATCGACAAATAATATAAATACGTAAAAAAATATACAAAAATCAATACAACAACACAAAAATCATAACAAAAAATAAAAACTAACAACCCAACTAAATATGCCCTAAATTAAAAGAAAAAGAAGATGAGTTTGAAACTCTCATTTTGATCCGTTAACAAAACTAGTTGTTTAGCAAGATTTAGGTTAATCAACCCGTTTTTAGTATTTATAGAAAATTAAAATAAAGAATTGATTGATTTATGATGAATTTTATTAAATTGATGGGTCTAGTTCAATTCTTTAAATGCTAATAATTTTTCTCTTAAATCTTAATTATATTCTCACCAATTTATTATTGATATTACATGTGGCA
>JAOXYD010000007.1:9391236-9413330 GCA_028565735.1 Pinacopodium congolense
AGGCGTACTTTAATCACTTTATATTTCCTTTTAAAACAAAAATTTAAAATCTCCCACACTTCTCTTACTGTATAGATACCTTTTTAAACATATTCTCATTCAAGAAAATATGAATAAGAGTGACGGCTTATTGATCCTTTGTTCTACCTTTCTATAACTCTTCCTTTTGTCTTATCATTAATACTTCTTCACGCTTTAGGTGATCATATCCTTTTTCTATAGTATCCCACAAATCTTGTGATCCTAACAACGTCTTTATTTTGATGCACCAGTTGTCATAATTCTCCTTGGTAAGTTTCCAACAATGAAATGACAACATTCCATTCTTCTTGGTTTTTTTAACTAAATAACAACATCAAAAGTAACGTCTCTGGCTTTTCTACATGTTCTAGGCAAGTGGCTAAACAGTAATAGCAATCTCTTTCTCTTTTGGAGGTCCTGGTTCGAATCTATGAACTAACACCCATCTAAAAAATTGTTTCTTCAAGGGATGGCCATGTTTTATACAGTCCTCACGTTTGCTGCCCAATGGTTAATATGCGCTCCTTACTCTTATTTTTTAATCTCCCTTTTCTTCAACTCACGATCTCTACCTTACGTCTCCCTCTCTTCTTAATAGACGATATGAGTCTCTTCTTCTTCGACTTGTTGTTCGTCTTCTTCTTCTTTCTCTACTTTCTACTTTCTCCATATGTTGCTTTACTTGTAGCTAGTTTTGGTATTTTGCATGCTAACTGTTTGATAGAAGGTTTCAAAGGAATGGAACATGAAATTTGGCTCTGGTTTTCTTATAATTGGTTTTGGAGTTTTGCATAATAGGTCTAAAAGGAATGACAATGGGAAACTTGGTTCTGATACCACTTTTTTAAACAACAAATAGGCTTACAAATCAATCCTTAATCAAGAAATTACTACTATTTAACTTAAACAAAGACTCTAACTAATAATTCTAACTAGGCCTCTTAATTTATCTTTATCTAACAATCATAATTTAAATTCAAGTTCATTATCTAATAAAATGATATGCTGTAATAGATCTTTTTTAAATCAAAATTTAGAACTGATTAAGTCTAAACAAAGTAAAAAAAATTCAAATACACTTTTCTTTTTAAAAATTAAAAAAAATCAAAGACTTGTAAGATTCAGAAAATAAAAAATAATATTCTGAAAATTTTAAAAATAAAAATTCACATGACTTTTATTTACCAATTTTAACTAATTAATAATTGTATATATGTCCTACTTCATCAACAATTAGCAAGGCACAATGAAAGATAGACTAAAGCACCAAATTCAAGATATTGATTCATTAAAGAGGCAGTCTCTAACACACAATTAACTCAGTTTCTTGAGCTATATAATATTTTATTTAAATATATAGTTATCTTGTTCTAATTGAAAACTGTTTCTAATAAGCCTTTCTACAATTAATTGTTTCAATAATTTAGTTTTCTATTAGTAGTAATAGTTTCAGTTTGGTCAACCATTATATCCACCTGTAATTTGAATGGAATATACAATAGCATAATTGATGACTCCACATAATGTATGTCCATGCTAGTTGATACAAAGGTTTACTTTGGACTGGAACTTTCACCGAAGTCTATCGCCAAACATCTTTACACGACAATCTCACATAGGTCAAGACTTAGCCTTTAACGACCTTTAAAGTATTTCGCTTGTACACTTGAAGTAAATATGCTACAAAAGCAAATAAGAAATTATAAGCAATAACAGATAAGTGAGATACGGTAAACACCAACCTTTATATTTTTTTCCCTTAAAAGAATACGAGGAATACCCTCTCAGATGGAATGAAGGATAGAAAGACTCGAATGAGGTATATATAAGCACTTTTGGCTTCGAACTCAAGTTACAATTTGAATCCTAACTAAACCGACTGCCTAAGATCATGCTAAGATCATGTCTATCCTTATCTAGTTTGCATCACGTGGATAATCAGATAACATTCCATATAAATAGAACTCTAACTGATAAGATAGAGTTATATCATAGGTGAAAGATAAGAGTTTACAATTGACTAAGATTTTACATCGTAATCCTAAAAAATCTCCGTTATCTTTAGATGTTCAATCCTATCGTAACTCTAACTCTTAGTGTCGCCACATCATCTAAGATCTTCCCATAATCTCTATCCATTGATGATCCAATGCTTACCCACAACAAGTTTCCTAGTTGTGGTCCATTCATTCTAGTATACGCTAAGTCTTTAGTCCACTAAGTTCTTAGCCTTAGACAAGTAAATCTCCACAAGGTCCAAAACTCTAAAAGATTCACATAATCTAAAATCTTCCCACAATCTCTATCCATTGATGATGTTGAGTGATCTTTGTTGAAACCTTTGCATAATATACTAGTCTGATTCATTGCTTACCCACAACAAGTCTGTTAGTCATAGTCTATTCATCTGAGCATATGTTAAGTCCTTAGTCCATCAAGTCCTTATCCTTGGATAAGTCAATCTCCATAAGATCTGAGACTCTACCAAAATTTGCACCAAGTTCAATCCCACTCGCCCACATTTGCCTTAGCATTTTCGCATGCCTCCTTCATGCATTGGTCTAGCCAGCCTTCCACCTAAGGCCCATTTTGGAAAGGCACTGAAAAGTGTTCCAAAATTTAAGGGTCTAACAAACCACCCCCACCAAATGGATTTAACTCCTTCATTAAATTAGTCAGAAGGTAGGCATTCATCTGATCCTCAAATTTCCATAAGGTCTTGTCTTTCTCCCACATAGCTTTTGGGATAGGCTTTCCCTTTTATTGAATCAAGAACTTGGTCCTTAGGTTCTTCTTATGTTGACTTGTTGTCCAATGATCTAGGATCTTCTCAACTTGATCTTCAAACTATTTCCTCACAATCAGTAGAGATCACTTCGTTTGACTCTTATGTGGATCTGATGCATGTTCATAGTAAGGGTTGAGAAAATTGACATGAAAATAGGGTGTACTCAGGCAATTTCAACCAATATGCCACATTTCCACTTTGTTAAACACTTCAAATGGTCCATCATACTTCGACACTAATCCATGATGTACTTGCTTGCTCAAGATCTTCTTCCAAATCTACAGAGTTAGTTTCAACAAAATTTTATCACTCACGTCAAATTATAATGGTCTCCTCTGAAGATTCGTTTGCTTCTTCATCCATCGAGAAACCTTTCAAAGACTATCCTTTGCCTCGTCCAACAACTTTTGCTTCTCTATTACAAACTTATGCATGCAAAACACTTACTACCTATCATTTGTTGAGTGATTTTAAGAGAAGTGAGAGGTTGTTGACCCAACATAATCTCGAAGGGATTTTTCTCTGTAGCTAAAGATCTGTGCAAGTTATAACAAAATTATAGGTACCAAGCAAACTTAGATAATTACGTTGACTTATACTTACATAATGTCATAGGTACTCCTCCAATGAACTATTAATCCTTTAGATGACACCCCATTATATTGAAAAAGGACATCTAAAATCAACCTGTAACTTTGATATCTTGGTCACTCATAATATCTGTAAGGAATCTGAAATACTTGGCCAAGTTCTTGTAGAACAATTCGGCCGTAAAATCCCAGGAACAAGATATAGGAGTTAGCACGAAGATTGCATACTTGGAGAATTGATTAACCACTACCACGATTGACATCATGTTATCCACCTTTAAAGACCTACCAATCAAAGTGTTGAATATTGGTATCGCCAGTACATATTAGTTCAAGGGATTTTTGGTACAGGATGGGTTTAATACCATACCGGACGGTATATTGGCCTGTACAAAAAATATCGGTCTGTACCAGATGATATTGGGACAATACAAAAATACTGAGGATTGATATGCAATTTTAAAAATTATCGATCGACCAATAGTGCAGTCTCGGTCGATTGAATGAATGTATCAGTTGACCGAACAAATTTTTGCTATAATTATATTGCCCAAAAAACTATTGGTCAACTGATTGTCCTATTGAAAGCATTTTAGAACCTTTTCCACTGCATTTCTTCTCTCTCAACCTCCCCTAACTCTTCCCCGAACTCCATCGCCAAAAACTTCATTTTTTTCACACAAAACTCAAAGATTTGAGTTTAATCCTTCACATATTACCTTCATTAATTCCTAACAAGGATAAAATAACTCTCAAAACACTAAACAATCACAAAACATCAAATTCTAAAATTTTGATTTTCAAATCATTTCCAACGATTTTCAAGTTTCATGCCAAATAGATCCTAGCAGATGCCAAATAGTATTTAATTCATCAATTTTAATTATTGTAGATGTTGAATTTGATATGAATACATATAAATTGAATCAATTGAATTAAGGTAGAATTAAGGTTTTAGATTGGGGAATTTTTTTTATAGTTATATAATTAGAGATTGTTATTTGATAATGTTATGATTTAATGATATTTACTAATTTCTATTCTTTATGTTATTTTATAAATAGGTTGATATTTATTCAAAAAATAGATGAATTGATGTTCTATTCTTTGTTATATTAATTTAGGTTATGACTTACTTGAAAACAATGTGAAAAATGATATTTATATGTATAGAAATTGTGTGAAAATTATATTAAATTTATTGTATTAATTGAATGTTTGAAATATGTTAAAATTATGTTTACAGAAAATATATAATATATAGGAACTATTTTTTAAATTTTATAAAATTTAAGGAACAATTTATAATTTTTAAAAATTGATCGATACTAGTATAGTCTAGTATTAGCTCGATACCATTCCGAGTTGAAACTCGGTACCGATTTTCATAATATTGCTACCAATGAAATCCATTGAGACTGACATCCACGGTATTTTGGGAATGGATAAAGGCTATAAAAACCAGATTCATTATTTCTCTCCAACTTGTCTAACTGACAAACAAGGCAAGTCTTGATGTAATATTTCATGTCATTCTTCATCTTTGGTTAAAAGTAACAACTAGATAGAAGCACTAGCATCCGTTGGACTCTTGGGTAACCAACCCACTGTGAGTCATGTGTCTCCTTTAATAATTTTTTACTTAATCCCCCAAAACTCAGCACGTATACTTAACTACTTTTACTTATCAACAATCTATCATCGTCGAATTAAACCTATGTATAACACCCTCCTTAACTCGTAAAATTAACTTACAGTACATGGTATCTAATAGCATCGTAAATACCTCCTTTCTACTTAAAGCATCTGCCACGTTATTGTGCTTCTCCAATTTATGATCCCCACATGAAGCCATATTTAGTAAGGAATTCCTACCATCAAGCTTGTTTTTGTGGATAACTTTTTTTAGGTCCTGAAAAATGTGTTAGTAACATTATCCATATGGAAAGTGAACCTAGTTCCCAACAAATACACTCGCTATGTCAAGGTCTCAAGCTTCTATTTTTTATAGATCAAGTAACACTACTCTGCAACATTGAGCTTTCAGCTCTAAAAAACAATTGGATGACCCTCATGTATAAAAACTACACTAATGGTTTTGCCTAATACATCTGTATATACCTTGAATAGAAGATCGAATTCGGGCAGCTTTAGTACAGGTTCGGTTGAGATAGCACCTTTAAGCTTCTAAAATGTGTCTTGAAATGCATCCGACCAATACCACTCTTACTTCTTCTTTAACAAGTTTGTTAATAACATTGATTTCTTCGAGTATCTGACACTAAACTACTTATAATAGTTCACAAAGTGAAAAAAAATTCACAATTCTCTCACTGTAGTGGGAACTTGTAACTCAACTATTTCTTCATCTTTCTTAGATCCATCATTACCTAACCCTTGCTCACCATATGATCTAAAAATCTAATCTCTAACTGTGCAAGCTCACACTTCTCCATCTTCACGTAAACCTTGTGTTGTCTTAGTCGTTCGAACACTCACCTTAAGTGTTCCACATTCTCTATTATATTAGTGTTATATTCCATAATATCGTTGAGATACACTACAATGAACTTATTAAGAAAATCATATAACACGTCATTAATAAGAATGCAAAATTTCAAATGGGCGTTAGTTAATCTAAATGGTATAATTAAAAATTCGTAGGAATCATATCGAGTTATGTACATTGTATTTTGATTATCACCCCCAGCTATCTACACTTGCTAATGCATATTCCGAAGATCAAGCTTAGTGAAGACCTCAGCTCTCAATAATCTGTCCATTAAGTCTTAAACTAAAGGCATTAGACACTTGTTCTTGATCATTACCTTGTTTAGGACTTGATAGTCTACACACACTTGAAGTGTACCATCTTATTTTTATTGAATCAACACCGGGGCATCATAAGGGGTACTAGATGGTTGGATAAAATCTGCTTCCAATAATTTACCAAGTTATTTTTGAAGTTCCTCCAATTCTAATAGGGATATCCTATATATTGCACGTGTAGGTGCAATCATTTTAGGAACTAACTCGATCCTGTGATCTAACTTGTGACGAGGGAAAGAGTTTTTGGCAACTCTTTTAACAACAAACTTGAAATGACATCAGGGACTTTTACCATATGGTCTTTTTTGATCTCCCACATGGCAGAAAGATAGGTATCCATACATTTCTTTAACCCTTTCTCAATGCTCATAGCCGAAACATATCCCACCGCTATTGTAGGTTCTGTCGTTCCACCATCAAATCTATAACAATTCACATAGAAGGAGTTTTAATCATTTATTAACATCATACCTTCTAAACTTAGATACAGTATCATCGTTATTGTTATAAGGAAATCGATCCCCAACATCATCTCAAAATCCTCTAATAGTATGACTATGAAATTTAGCTTAGCACGCCAACTTCCTATGCTTATTATAACGTTGTATGCATCTCTCGCAACTATTTTTGCCTTAACCATAACGGTTTTAATTTTCATTGGGGTCGTAGATAACTTAAGACCTAAAGTGCACACCAATTTTCTACAAAGTAATAATGTGTTGCACCATATCTAACATTGCATTCATGTCTTTCCCATTAACCTGTACACCTATGTACATTAGTTTATTAAAGGGAATATCATCACTACTAACCACATTCAACAAGGAGATAGGATTTAGCGTTGCATCCTTCGAAGATTCTCTATCTTCTTTAACTATCAGGGCATTAAGTTTCTCCTTTCTCAGACATTCTTTTACAAAATGTGAACCATCACATAACAAGCAATCTTTCCCTTTTATGAGGATGTCTCCCTGTTCTTCGAACCACTATTCTGCTTGCCCTTACCCTTGAAATCCTCCTTCTTGTAGTCTTTCTTTTTTCCCCCTCTAGCTTCTTTTGTTGGGCGTGGCCTTTGCCCTTTGAAAAATTAGAGGAGCTTGCCTTCGATTCTTTCGTCATCCGAAAATTTACTAAGGCATCAACAACCAGAATTACATCAACCACATCCTTCATATTTTTCCTCCACAACTCCATTTGTGCCTAAGGTTGTAACCTAGTCAAAAAGTTGAAAAGCTTTTCCTTGTCTAACATTTTGTCGATATTAAGCATTAGAGAACTACATTGTTTAACATAATCTCTTATCGATCCATCTTACTTGAGTTTCTTCAAGATGTCTCTTACAAGCCAAGAAGTATTTAACAAAAGGAATTAATCCTTTAAATCCTTCTTCATTTGCAATCATGTGTCTATGGGAATTCTATCCACATTGATCTTAACACAGGTCCTTATTCTCCACCAAAGTTTGACATCCTCACCTAAGTACATGGTTATCACATTAGTTGTCTCATCCCATCAATTTTTTTTTGATTCAAAATATAGAGGGATTCAATATCCTCCTAAAAGATTCACTCTATACGTTTAAAGTGTTTAGGGTATAATTTATGAAACTCTCAAATCAATACATAGAGGGACTTTTACTATAAGCTTGCTAATATGTTACATCTCCATTACTAAGTAATAAACGAGATTAAAAAATTTAAAGGTCTTTTAACAAGGGCATAATGGGGCTCACGTAAGGAATAGAGAAGAAAAATTATGGGAAATAAAATTGAAAAAAATTGAACAAGTATAATCGTATGAAATGCATTCCTTCAAACATTTATCTTATTCTTAAGCTCAAAAGCGAGTGTAAAAATTTGCTGTATTAGTGCAAAGCTCTCCTCTCTTCCTTATTCATATTTAATTTTCAAATTTTTCTCTTATTATTTTTTTTCTTTTTATTTTTCTTTGTTTTATTTTTTTTCACTAAATATTAATAATAAATAATGATACAAGAGAAGAAATTTCTTAAGAAATATAAGATTTTCACCCCTTTTTAAATCATTCACAAGTACTTCCTTAATCATAATTGATTTTTTTTCCTTTTCATGCAATCCTTCAGGTTCAAAAGAAATGGATAACAACAAAAAGAGGAATTCATATGGTTTCTAATATGGTTAATTATCTAATAAAAAGGTTAGGGCCCAAAATTAGTTATTGCTAATGAATAAAAGTCAAGTATGCTTAAAAAAGGGAGGGGGTCATGCAAGGGTTTAACTCAAGTATCTTCATTTTAATGCATCCTGTCTAATATGGTTAGTTATCCAATAAAAAGGTTAGGGCTCGAGATTAGTTATTGCTAATGGATAAAAGTCAAGTATGCTTAAAAAAGAGGGAGGGCTGCTCATGCAAAGGGTTAACTCTAAGTACCTTCATTTTAATGCATTTAGTCTAATAATATGGTCTTCACATGCATAACAAAGAAAGTTCTAGAAAAATCCAACTATACATGATAATCACACAATCAAGCAAAAATAGAGCAAATTATGATAATTTCTCATATGCTTAAAAGCTCAAAATTTAGTTTTTTATATAAAAATCCTAAGCACTTTCAACTAAATCAACTGTCAAAATAATCACCCATGTTGTAACACATAAGAATCTAACTAATCGTTTCTTTTTTCCTCTTGTATTCTAATATAACTCGATGATTCATGACAATTCAAATCATTTTTACAATAATCAACAGAATTGAAATTTCCAAAGAGAAGAATCAACAATTAAGAACTAAAATAGACTTATAAATAAATAAAATTATAAATAGTGTACCTTCCCCCCACACTTATCTCAAATTATCTTCAATTTTAATCCATAATAACAAAATAAAGAAAAAAAGTATGAAGAAAGGAAAAGTAATACTCTCATGAAAATATGAAAATTCAAACTCATGGAAAAAGTGAAAATATCATACTACGTTAAACTTGAAGGACCGAAACATGTGATAGTTATAGCTTCATAATTCTATTCCTAATATCATAATTACATAAGTGTAATTTAAGGAAAAATCAATACGATTAACAAAAATTGAAATTCCAGAATAGTAAAATAGAAAAAAAGAAATCCTAAATTCTACTAATGTTTAAATTGCCAAAAAAAAGGCCCAAATTTGTCATAGCTTATGTCACAATCATGACATAGGTCATGAAACACACTGGATAAGGTCACTATTATATATAGTAAATTTCATGGCTAAGGTTATGACCGTGACCAAGGCTGTGAAACAAACTGAAAGTTTAGAAATTGAAAAATTTTTCATAAAATGAATGCTATTTGGTTATAGCCTTCCTTACTTCCTCCCCTTTGCTTGATAAACAGTTAAAGGGATCTTAATACATGCTTTCTTGTAGACAATAGGAAAACCAAGGGATATCATTGAGCTCCTCCATCGACTTTGTAGGATATGGAATATAAGGGTTAAACCCTTTTAACAGTTCCTTAATATCATTTTTTTCACCATTACCCACAACCTCACATTCATTCAGTTTAGTTTGAGATTCCATACCACTTTTTAATAGTTCTTTGTGTATGTACTCCTACAAATGAATTTTAGTATAGCTAGGCATGCTCTCTTATTATTGTTCTATAACTAACTCCATAAGTAACCTAATCTAAATCACTAAGTTATAAAGAGAGGTTTCTTGCATTCTTTGAATTGCTTCTATGCTTTCAAGTCAAGTTCCAAATGTTGATATTGCATTAGTCAATAGCTCTTCCAACTTAAATTCCCCTTTTTACTAATGATGATAATCTAACGAGGTGGCATTGAGTATACTTTGTTACTCTATGACAATTCAAGGTGATACGTCCACTTTAGCTTATAGTTACTATTGTAAGTATGATGTTAAACCATCTAATCTTTGTCTCTACTTAAAGTTAATTAAGTTGACTAGCTTAGGCTACCGATACGGTTATCCACTCTCTTCAAATGAGCTGTTAACGCCAATATAAAATCCTCTTGGTGGCTTTTTATATCTCATTGATGCTCGTATATTGGCCAATCATTTGATTACTTTTAGTAATAGAAAATAACCAAGCGTGCAAATCAAAACTTGAATAAAGTGAAATAAAATAAACAAAATAATAAGTTATCTTTATTTTTGAATCTAGTGCAAGTAATTATTAAAATCTACTTATAGTCATAAGTTAAGGTACCCAGACCTAACATTTCAAAAACTTTACACAAGACCAAGAAGAGAAGTTCTAAAAAAATAAAAGCAACAAATCAAATAAATTAATTAAATAATTAGATTAAAAAAATGTTCCTAATATTTTAATCCTTGAAAATGGCATTAAAAACTTGATATTCATAATTTAAATGATACTAAGAATCATTTTCACAAGAATTATAACTACTAGTACTAATCGTCTTTTTATTATCTAATATGAAAAAAATGATTGATTTGATTGAATTAATAACTAAAATAAAATTATTTAATTGAATTAAATCATAATCCAAGGCAATTAACACAAAGATATACAATCAATAGGAATAAGATCGATGAAGAATCCCCCTACAAATTTAATAGACTTAGGTTTTATCTTAATTTAATGATTAATCCCAATTTCTTAGACCAATAAAATCCATTGAATAAATTATATTCTTTCTTAAGAAATATAATTTCTATATCTGAGTTGATTAGTTATAATCTATTCTAAATTAAATCCTTAAGAAGATACTTTAAACTAATTAATGGATTTCAAGAGTTAAGTTTTAATCTAATCGAAAAAATTTATGTTATTTCTAAAAATTTATGTAAGTTTTTTTAATTCACGAAATTAATTTATTCACATAAATGATTTCTTAATCATAAGATATAAGATCTGAAATTGAGTTGAAATTAGAAGCAAAGTCTAACTCAAATACAATAATAATCAAGATTAAGCATAAGAAAATTAAGGATTTTCATTAAATTAAATAATAAATCATAAACAAAGAGTTCTAGAGTTCTTCCCATCAAGATTTCAAAGAAACTTAATTTATTCCGTAAAAATAAACCCAACGTTGGATGATGGTTATATGTTATGAAAATTGAAATGATTTTAACGAATTTACTTTGAAAACCAACGTGATTAAGGCAAGTGTATCTATCAAATAAGAAATAAAGTAGAGTATTTTAAACTCCAAGCATCAATCCCACAAGGAAAAGGATTAATCCCTAGGTTAATTAGATCACAATTATCTAGAAAAATCCAAATAATTTGATTAAAAACTTGAAATAATGATAAACTACTCTAACTAGGCTTAAACATTTGAAAATAATTTTTTAATTGCTTTAAAAAATTTCTGAAAATTACCAAATACGAAAATTACCTAAGGATTAGGTTATTCATGATTTAATTAAGCTTTAAACAATTTTAAGGGCTAATTTAGAGTTCATTCAGAAAATCAAAACAAAAAAATGGTTAAGAATTAGCTTTTTCTCCATTAAGTATAATTTAAGGTTACATTAAATCAAGTTAATAGGCTTTAATTTCAAGAAGTTAATTTTTGGATTTGTAGTCTCAAATCTCTAATTCTTACAAAAAATAAAAATTTGGTCATTCATTGCTTAATTTGTGTTGTTTATTAAGTTTTCTAAAAACTAAGATGATTTCTCAAATTTAGATTATCTTTAACTCAAATCTTAAGTGGCCAGTTTAAAATCAAAACTTTTATACCCTTAATAAACAAAAATCAAACCCTTTTACATGCCTTTAATCTCTATTAAATCATAAAACACCAATCCATAGTAATAAAAATGATTTAGCCACACATCTTAACCAAAGCATACAAAATATATAACTTTAGCATCATGCCTTCATAAATATGAAAATATAAGCTGTAAAAATAAGTTTAGAGGGTACAAAAATATCCAAGGAAAGCTCCTAGACGTGTCTTGATCTCCTAAATTTTATTTTGGAATCCAACACAGCTCTAAATCAACACAATCTTGTGAAAAAAATCAAAGAATATTTAAGAATGTAAGCTTAAGAACAATAACTTTGATTAATATGAAAATAGAGCAAATACATAAAGATTTTGAGTTAGAAAACCCCTGATTGTGATCCACAAACTCATAATGAAGTCTTAATAGCAAGCTCAGATGTTCAAAAACTTAGAAAACAACAATGAATTCGAACTGAAAGTGTTTGAAACCTATAAACTAATTAGAACAAATGAAGAGAAAATGAAGAGCCTCTCTCTCAACCTCAGATATGATTTCCTATATTGGAATTCATGTGTTTGTTTTTTTTGCTCTGTAGTTCAGCTCTAGTAGCCTCCCACTAAGTCCTTATAGATGGTAGTATTAATGACTATCACACCTAAGCGGTAAAATTGGAGATTTGAGGTGGATATGCTTGTCTGATTGATGAATAACACCCTAGGATAATACATAATAGTACCCTCATCCTGTTGTCGATAGTCAAATTTTGACTTCTTCACCTTTGGGCTGCTCATCTTTTAAACCACTGTTGAAGGTCTAAAAATTACAAAACTTTCATCTTTTTGCCCTAAAGTAACAGACTGCAAATTAATCAAAATAACTTATAAATTTAACACTTAAACACTGAATTAAGAGTTATAATTCAACAAATAATCAATAAAAACTCAATTAATTTGACTCATAATAATTCCCTCACACTTTAGTTTTTACTTGTCTTCAAAAAAATTAATTTATCATCAATTTCATAATAGGACATAAATATAGGAAAATCAATCCAAAATTAATAACATATTATTAAAAATATTTTCTTTATCTTTTAAAACTAATGATACATGGAAATGTTATATAATTAATTAATCATATTAAATATCAAATGCGTTTAAATCTTTTCACAAGTTTTCAATCTTTAACCTAAATTACAAAAATCAATTCTACATGTAAAAAGTAATACACTAAGTTTAATGCATTATCATTGTGACACTTTCACATCCTTTCATAAATTTAAAGACATAATTTAAATATGTGAACTCTTAAACTTGGTTGAGTAGTCACTCAATCTTATAACATAAAGGTGAACATTTTGTTGTGAATAACCCTCGATTCATCAATTGGGTCACCTAACATCAACTGATTACTAGTGTCACTCACTAATTTCAACCTTATGGTTTTATATATGGTTAGAAGTCAGCGGAGTGAAAAATTGCTCACTTATTTATTTTAAGTATATTTTTGTTTTATTTTCTTTATGGGGTTAATTCCATTTCTTTTTTCAATTTTTTATTTGAATGATAAAAATTCTTTAAAAGAAGTCATAAAATTACTCAGTAGATTGCATTTATATGTGAAATATCATTCTAATTTTCATGTATCCATTATCCAAATTATGAAATTAGTTAAAAGCATTTAATATTTAAGATGTCAAATTAATCATATAAAAATTTCAAGTGTTAAAATAATTAAATTCAAAAGAAAAACATAGACAAGAATAAGTATCAACATCGAGAATGTTTTCCACAATGATGAAATTGATGATATATTAAAATACTTTAAAACTTACAATACGAAAGTGTATAATGACAAATCCATAGACAAAAGTGTATAAATCTCTAAAATGTGTAAATGATTAATTCTCTCCCCCACACTTAAATGAAACATTGTCCTCAATGTTTATAAATGAAAAGATACGCATAAAGTATGGGAGTAGGAAAAGAAATATACCTGGTTGGTATATGCGCGATGATCCGTCAGTTTGAATTGCAGGAACTGAAAGTATTAAAAACAATGAACATAAAAAATAACAAAATATGCTCCAAGCATATAATATGAAATCGAAGTACATCAAATGAGCCACCATACATCAAAATTTATGAACAAGATTCGAAACAACAACCTATACTACTAAACTAAAATGGAAACACACTAAAACAAAACAACCAAAGTAAAATCCTAAAACAAACAGTGGGAACAATCCATCTAAAACAACTAAAAATCAGGATGATCTCGATATCTGGCTCTCTGATACCCCTAAAGGATATGGACGCACACAATCAAATCATCTATATGATGCCGAAGGCTATCGAAACGTGCATCAACCACACCACAGAAAGTAGACATCTAAAAAAGCAATGCAGTGCCAAACTCAAAAAGTTCAAAAGTGATACGGGTCTCCATCCGCAGCATGATCAACATAATGTCATACTTGAGAATGTCCATAGGTGGAGGAGTCACAACACCAGGTGAATGTGGGCAAGGTGGATGCACACTGGGTTTAGAATCAGACAAAGCCTCACCCATCTTCTCCTCAGTTTCTGCTAGAGGTGCATCAAGAGCAGGTGAAGCATTAGATACATCACCATCCTTACGCTTATGCCACTAACCTCCATAATAAGTAAATCCATATAGCTTTAAGCAGTTTAGCATTAATCTGTGTCTGACAAGTATGATCCTCAGACTCCTGAAAAACTAAAGGAACTCCTACATCCCTAAAATAGGGAAAGTAAAAATTCTTGCTAGCCCTCTTCATCTTAACCACATATGGCATAGCTAGAATAATAAAACCAAACAAAGGAAATCCTCTAATGGCACCCATACCATGCAACATCTTATACAAGATGTAGATGTCAGCAAATCTCATCTCATTTAAACTGCTAGCTCGAGGTGTAAACTGATAAGTGCTATAATGGTACGCTCATGAACCCCTAGACTAGCTGTAGTATAACCTCTATTGTTTCTAGGCAGGGAGATTAGAAGAAATTGAATCTTCATGGAAAGTGTCCTTGGCCTTCACAAAAATATGACCCCCATTGGGTACTCTTAATGGCTCAAAAATAGAATCACAAGTAATGAGGATAGTAATACTTTGAATAGTAAAGCGAATCTCAATTATCTTAGCCTCAGCCTCAGCCTTATCCTTTATATTTGCAAAGAACTTGCTAACTAAGGTAAGGTAGAGAGGCCCCGCAAGAGTGACTACCGGCTCCTAGCCTAAGGCTCTAAAAGTGTTAGAGATATCCAATTCAGTTTCTAGGTTGGGATTAATCAGATGCTTTATGATAAATTCGTTGTTGCGGTGATACTCATACCAATTAAAGTTCTCATGATTGGTGAACTTTAATAGATCATATGCGAGTCTCTTTCGTGAAGTCGCTATCAGACTAGAAATTGTTCAATAAATACATCAAAATAAAGTCAAAAAATTCAAAGAAAATCATAAAATTCTTCCAATTTTTTTTCCAAAATTTAACTGTAGATGTAGACTATAATATGGGTATCAATGGAAACTTTATGGAATGTAGAATACAATTATACCATAATACAAAAAAATACAGGTTTAAATCATAAGAAAATTGAAAAATTGTACCTTGAGAGGTTAATAGTATTTTGAAGGGTTCAAAGGATTTTCAGAAGAATTTGTGAATATTTAGAATAATTGGAGTGTAGAATCATGTAGAGGACTGAAAATGTGACAAATAAAAACAAAAAGCACACAATTTGATTGAGAAATAAGGAGGATATGGTGATTTGAAGGTACAAAGGCTAAAAAGAGGCGTAAAGAGAGTTTTGAAGGAGGAATATGATAAATAGTGAAACTGTGTCATTTTTATCTTTGAATTGCGCTTCAACAATGAGCTATTTATCCTTTAACGACACAGTTGATAGATGAGCAGCCCACTATTAATGGTCCGAAAAGCCTGGATCAACGTTGGGATCTTAGACCATCGTTAATAGTCTGTCTAAACCTAAAATACTTCATTTTAATGCCAAATACACCACAAAATCCTTCCTAATTCAAGTCTTAATATCATAAATTGGATTGTTTATCAATTTGTTTCATAATCAAGATAAAAAACACTCCTAAATTAAATAAAAATCACACTAAACTAAGGAAATACTAATTCAAGCACACTTAACCTAATTTAAGCACACTAAAAAGGCTTCAACACATTAATCTAAGGTCCTATCACATAATATAAAACAAAAACACATACAATTACCTATCTAATATGTATAATTCCTAGTCAAATAGGATTAACAAGTAAAAGAGTCTCAGTAGACTCTTAAGCTTGACTAGACACATACACCTTTGCTCTTTACCCATTTACTTTAAATGTTAAGTGACTATTAATGACTTTAATTGTTTCAAATGGATAAATCTTAGTCACATCATGTGGGTCTATCCACCTTGATCTCAGCTTACCTGGAAACAAATTCAATCTTGAATTATAGACCAAGACCTTATCATCTACCTTTAATTCTCTTTGAATGATATGCTTATCGTGCAATTTCTTAGCTCTTTTCTTATAAAATTTTGAGTTTTCATAATCATCAAGACGGAACTTATCCAACTCATTTAATCACAGAAGTCTTCCTTTTCCAACTTTCTTTAAGTCAAAATTAAGAAAATGAATAGCCTAATAGGCACGATGTTATAACTCAATAGACAAATGACAAGCCTTTCCATATACCAACTTGTACGGACACATTCTAATGGGTATCTTATAAGCAGTGTGATAAGCCCACAGAACATCATCAAACTTCGTGACCAATCCTTTCTTGATGAAATAACAGTCTTTTCTAAAATTCTCTTAATTTCTCAATTTTAAATTTCAACTTGACTGCTAGCCTGAGGGTAGTAAGGTGTAACAATTTTATGGATAACGCCATACTTAGTTAAAAGGGAATCAAATTGATTATTACATAAATGTATTCCCCTATTACTTATGATTACTCTAAATGTCTCAAGTCAAGTGAAAATGTTCTTTTTCAGAAATCAAATTACACTTCTTGTATCATTAGTTGGAAGTGTTATTGCTTCAACTCATTTATTCACATAATCCACAGCCACTAAACTGTGTTGATTAGAGTATGATGAAGGGAAAGGTTTCGTGAAATCAATACCCTAAACATAAAAAATTTCACAAACTAAAATGTTGTTTAGTGGCATCTCATGTCTCTAAGATATGTTTTCGATCATTTGACAATTATCACAAGAATTAATATAGTGAAATGCATCCTTAAACAATGTAGGCCAATAGAAACTACAGTCCAGCATCTTATGTGCAATCCTAATAGGTCTAAAGTATCCTCCCATATCTCTTGAATGACAATGACTTAAGATGGAAGGAACTTCTTCAGTAGGAACACATCTCTTAATTATTCTATCAGTACATATCTTGTAAAGAAAAGGGTCATAACAAAGGTATCTCTTAACTTTAGAAAAATTTTTTTGCTTCTTCTATTAGTACGAGAAGTTAGGAGTTATAACAATACCACTCAAATAATTCAATATATCCACATACAAAGGTAAGGTAAACATGGCTAACAAATGATCTTTAGGAAAAACCTCCTTGATGTCTTGGCCTTCTTCTTCTTCTTCCATCACTATTTCATCCAGACGAGATAAATGATCTGCGAAAAAATTTTCTCTTCCTTTCTTGTCTCTAATTTCAATGTCTAACTCCTATAAAAGAAGAACCCATCAAATCAAAAGAACCTATCTAATCAAATATGGCTTGGCATCTGATTTGTTCATTAGATACTTCAGAGCATAATGGTCTGTATAGATAATCACCTTTGAAAGCATTAAGTATAACTGAAACTTGTGGAAAGCAAACGCCACAACTAACTTCTCCTTTTTAGTAGTGGTGTAATTCCTTTGAACATTATTTAGAGTGTGACATCCATAATAAATTAGATGGAAAATTTTTTCATGCCTTTGCCCAAATTCTGCACCAGCTGTAAAGTCACTTGCATCACACATCAATTCAAACGGAAGAGACCCCTCATGTGATACTAAAATAGGAAATAGTGAGCTTCTTCTTCAACAATTGAAAAGAATACATACATTTATCATCAAATTTAAAAATAGTGTCCGTGGCCAATAACTCAGTAAGGAGCTTAGATATTTTAGAAAATTCCTTAATAAAATTCCTGTAGAATTCAGTATGTCTAAAAAAATTGTGAATTACGATAATTCAATTAGGTGGTAAAAGTTGAGCAATAACTTATACTTTTGCTAGGTCTACTTCTATACCCTTACTAGAGATCATATGGCTTAAAACTATGCACTCTTACACCATAAAATGACATTTTTCCTAGTTCAAGATTAAGTTGGTCTCCTCACTTCTTCTTAAAAAACTTCTCCATATTCTCTAAACATGCATCAAATGATGTTCCAAATACTGAAAAGTTATTTATAAATAGTTCAATGCAAGTTTCTATAATGTTCATAAAAATTACTATCGTACAACACTGAAAATTGATAGGAGCATTAGATAAGCCAAAAGGCATGCATCTATATACAAAGATTCCGTAGGGACAAGTGAATGTTCTCTTTTCTTAATCCTAAAAAACAACAAAAATTTGCAAATATCCACTATAACCATCTAAAGCACAATGAAAACTATGCCTATCTAATCTCTCAATTACTTGATTTATAAAAGGTAAAGAAAAGTGATCATTTCGTGTGACATCATTCAATTTATGATAATTAATACACATACACCATCCAGTTATTTTCCTTGTGGCGACGAGTTCATCGTGATCATTCTTCATTACAGTAGTTTCTCCTTTCTTTGGTACTATCTGAACTGGATTGACCCACGTTAAGTAAGAAATTAGAAAGATAATACCAACATTCAGGAGTTTAACTACTTCATTCTTAACAACTTTCTACATATTCGAATTAACTATACACTATGGTTGGACCACATGTTTAGTTCCTTTTTCTATGAATATTCTATGAGTACAAATAAAAAGAATTAATCTTTTTATGTCAGTTAAGGTCTAGCCTATAGCATTCTGATGCTTTTTAAGAACTCTCAACAATTTTTCCTTTATCATATCTGCTAACAATGATGAAATAATCACAGGTAATTAAGATGAAGGTCTCAAAAGGCATACTTCAAATGCAAAGGAAGGGGCTTCAGCTCAAGAGTTGGAGGCTCTTTAACTGATGGCCTTAAAAGGGATTGAATTAGGCCATCTAAAGGCTCAAACCTTTTAGATTGAATCCAACCGGAGGTCTCCTTTCTAATCTCTAACTCCTCCAATACTTCTTTGACACTCTTCCTTTACTTCTAAAGAACTTAAATGAATTAAATCTTTTTTCAATGGATCTGAATGAAGATTCTTGATTGGATCATCTCAAATAGCATTAACTCCATTGAATTTACATGAATCCAAGATGGATGGATGCTTTATTGCTAAAAAAAATTAAACTCAATCTCTTCATCTTGAAATCTGAGAATGAGCTTTACTCTATATACATCTATCGGTGCCCTGGCAGTGGCCATGAATGGTCTTCCTAAGATAATGGGCACTGTGCTATCTTCTTTCATATTCATGACAAGGAAATTGATTGGGAAAATAAATATATCAACTTTCATTAAAACATCCTTAACAATTCCTCTTAGATAGGTTACAAATCGATCAACTAACTATAATGAGACTGTCATTGGTTTAGGTTCTTCTAATCCTAACTTCTTGAAAATAGATAAGGCATTAGATTGATTCCATTAAAGCCCTATCTATCTGTAAGCATAATAGTAAAACTATTAGGATCCTTAAGCTTTAGAGGTAACTTCTTTAACAAGATAGAAGAATACTCTTCATTCAGCTTTAAATTCTCATACTCCTATAATATTTTCTTCTTGTATAGGATTTCCTTTAAAGATTTAGCATATGAAGGCATCTGAACAATTGCATCGACAAATGTGATATTGATATGAAGCTTCTTAAATATCTCCAAGAATTTCTCAAATTTTTTATCAAGGCAAGCATTTTTCAAACATTGAGGGTATGGTATCCTAAGTTTATATAGTTGCAGATTTAGATTAGCAAACAATCTAAAAGGTTTCTCTGAAATTTCGCCCTCTTCTTCTCTTCTTCTTTATCTCTCTCTCTTCTATCATTGGCTCTCTTTATTTTGTCATGTTCTCTATTATCTCCTGTTCTTCACTCTCCAGCAATGCTTGCTTTCCTTTCTCTTCTACTTTCTTCCTTTCATTCTTAACCTCTCTTCCATTTCTTAAGATAATTGCCTTAGCATGTTCTCTAGGATTGGCTTCAGTGGTACTTGAGAGCTTACCAGGTAGCCTCGTATGTAAGAGTTTTGCAATTTATCCAACTTGAGTCTCCAAATTCTTAATTAATGCTTCATAATTTTGTATTCGAGACCCATTAGATTAAAAGTACTTAAAAATCGTCTCTTAAAAACTGGGCGACTCTCTTTGATGTTGGTTGGATCTAAAGCTAGATGGAGAGACTCTTTGAGAGTTTACTTGAATTTGTTATGGTGGTTACTAGTAGCTGTGATTATTACTCCAAGAAAAGTTTGGATAGTTCCTCCAACCAGGATTATAAGTATTTGAGAAAGGGTTTCTTTTTGGTTTGTTGAAATTTCCAACATATTAAACTTATTCTAATTCTCGCACAAAAGGATTACCTTCTTAACAATCCAATGATGTATTGGAGGTACTGCCACAACTTTCACATTCAAATTTATGAGAACTACTAGTAGCTCTACTCAGTAGACTATTTAACTTCTTGTTTAGTGCATCCATTTGAGTTGTAAGAGCTACTATGTCATTAATCGTATGAAAATCATGCGACTTTCTTAGATAGCATTCAGAATTGTACTGAAAACTATTCATAGCCATTTCATCAATGAGATTGTAGACTTTGATCACAGTCTTATACATGAAATTACCTCTAGTCGCAACATCAATAGTGCTACGAGTCGAAGGTATCAATCCAGTGTAGAAGATATCTACTTGCTGCTACATACTAAATCTATAACAAGGACACTTGACAAGCATCTCTCTAAATCTTTTCCATGCCTCATATAGACTTTCATTTTTGTACTGCACAAACAAACTGATCTCAATATTCATTTTTGCTATCTTAATAGGTGGAAAAAATTTAGCTATGAATAACTTCTTTAACTCATCCCATATAGTAATGGAACTAGATTAAAGTCTTGATAGTCAGAATTTCGCTTTATCTTTAAGAGAAAAGGAAAAAAGCCTTTGTCTAATTGCATTATCAAGTACTCTATTACTTTTAAAAAGTTCACCAGTATCAAGAAAAATTTTCAAATTTTCATTAGAATCTTCTAAAACTAAACCTCCAAAATGTGAAGACCTAACCATAGAGATAATACTATATAAGATTTCAAAATTATTTGCAGTGACTTTACACCGAACAATACTAGCTACAGATCTACCTCTGTTTACAATGCTAAGTCTATCATAGTTATTTCTTTATTTTGTACCTGAGGTCTAACAACTACGTGTTTTGTAGGATCTATCTCTATAGGTTTTGATTTTGTATCACTAAATCTTTTTACTTCTAAAGGATCAGACATAGTCACTAGAACTTCCTTCTTTTTCCTTTTCAACGTGCGTTCAAGTTTTGGATCGAAGTCTACTGGCTCAGGATTTCTTCCCCGAATATGCATAAAAAATTAAATAAAGTACTAAACAAAGGTAAAAATGCAAATAAGGCAAATAAGATAATAAAAAAACAACAAGATCATACAAACTAAAACCAATAGCAAATAAATACACAAAAATTCAGAAAAATTAAGGAAATAATTTTTACAGGTCTTAGAGTAACTGAAACTAATTTTTCTAATATTAAGCCCATAATTCCCTGACAATGGCATCAAAAACTTGTTGGATGTTGGTTATATGATTATGAAAATTAGAATGATTTAAACGATTTTATTTTGAAAACTAACGTAATTAAGGTAAGTGTACCTATCGATCAAATAATAAAGTGGAGTATTTTAAACCCCAAATGTTAAGCCTACAGGGAAAATAATTAATTACTAGGTTAATTAGATCATAATTATCTAGGAAAATCCAAATAATTTGATTAAAAACTTGAAATAATGCTAAA
>JAOXYD010000007.1:9422848-9437599 GCA_028565735.1 Pinacopodium congolense
AATAATTTTTATATGCATAAATAATTTTTATTATAAAATAATATATACTTAAAATCAAAAGTACTTTTTATTTTTATGTTGCCAAACAATCTACTGCATAAAGCTCTTTTTTAAATAACAGCCAAACAGTCAATTGGCTTCTTAAAAAAGCTCTTCTCAGAAAAGCTCTACGGAAAAAAGCTCTACTGAAATAAGCCCATCCAAACGGGTACTAAAAGTACTTATAAATTGCTCGCTTATAACAATTGGGATTAGGCCAACTGCATTTGGAAAGAAATCTAGAAGTGGGAAGGCCCTCAAAGAGTTAAAACCCTTCTTTGGTATTTGAGACATGAGCGACTAATGAGTAATAGTTATAAAAAGAGATGCAATTTGACGAATGATGATCATTATCCTCTATGTAATACAATTGAAGAATCCATTATCCACACCTTGTATAATTGTCAAGCGGTGCTCTCTGGCAAAAACTTGTTCCTAAGAGTAAATGGAGACGGTTTTTCTCACTTAACTTGAAAGAATGGCTTGTGGTGATTTTATCCTCTTATTTAGAAAAGTAGGAGCTGGTAGATTGAAAGGTCATTTTTAGGATTATTGTGTGGTTTACATGGAAAAGAAGGAACACGTTCGTCTTTCAAAACCTTACCCCTCAACCTTCGAATGAGAGTGTAATTATGTAGTATATTGAAGAAATTAAATTAGCTAAATGCACCCTACTTAACATTTTCCATAAGCAACCCCATAGGGAAGAAAGACTCATAGGATGTAGTCATCCTCAGTGAGGGTGGGTTAAACTAAATATTGATGGTACTTCAAAACTCCACCACGACTGTGTTGGGGTTGGAGGTGTACTCAAAGATTCTAGAGGTTATTAGCTTGCACGATTTGTCCATAATATTGGTTTGGCACCACCTTTACGAGTAGAGTTATGGGGTATCTTCCCATGTCTTACTTCGGTTTGAAGTTTGGAATTTAAAATTTTGATACTAAAGATGAACTCTCTAACTACAGTCCAAATCCTCTCCAAAAATATCGACCCTTGCAAACTCAATTGGGATATCATAGATAGGATCCATGACCTTCTGTCACGACCTTGGGAAGTGAAGATGAATCAAGTTTACCATTACGCTTTAAATTAATTCTAATTTATTAATTTATTAATTAGTTATAATAAAAATATTATTAATTATTTATTTATGAATTCATATGTATAGTGAAGTGGAAATATTGAAATATATCTCATTGAAATGATTATTTTATTTATTCAAAGTTATGAATTTTTATTTCAAGATTATTTTTAATATAAATATTATAAATATAAATATAAATTTGTAGAGTTAATTTAATTGGAGGTATAAATCAATAATATTTTTTAGTTATAACTAATAAATAAATGAATTAATTAGAGTTAATTTAATGCATAACTAAAAAATATTATTAATTGATTATTTATAAATTCATATGTATCGTAAAGTGGAAATGTCGAAATATATCTCATTGAAATAATTATTTGAATTATTCAAATATAAATGTTATGAATATAAATATACATTAATTGAAATAGTTAATTAATAATATATTTTTTGTTATAACTAATAAATTAATAGGCTTTAATTTAAGGCATAATTAAAAATATTATTAATTGATTATTTGTGAATTTATTTGAATAGTAAAGTAAAAATATTGAAATATATCTCATTGAAATAATTATTTTAATTCTTTAAAGTTATAAAATTTTTATCTCAATATTATTTTTAATATAAATATAATGAATATTAATATATATTTTAGAAAAAAAAGAATAAATTATACTTTATCTCCCTATGATTTAGTCAAATATCATATACACCCATGAACTTTGAAAATGTTACATACAAATCCTTAAATTTTAAAAGAAATTTTATTATGTTATCTACCATATTAATATATTACGTCACCTATCATGTTGCTTAATCACTTTATCACATTAAATATCACGTTACCCATCACGTCAATTATTGGCTACGATTATAGAAAATACTTTTTTTAATGATAGGGTATGATAAAAATTGTATTTTATTAAATTATAGAAGAATTGATGTAATTTCTTTATAAAATATAAGGATAAATGAAAGATCTTGAACACACGGATCTACGTAATTTACTCTTATGAAAGTGAAAAAATTGAAATCAAAATCAGAGAAATAGGATATTTTGGTTTTTGCTTATTTCATAATTACGTTTACAAATCAACTAAGGCAAAAAGAAAACATCGATTTTTTCATCTGCATTCTTCATCACCGACACTCTCTTCCCCAGCAATTCTACTCATTCTTCCTGGATATTCTTCCTCGATTCTAGGCGTTCTTCCTCAGTGATTCTAGGCTCTCTTCCTCGATAGATCCACTTGCTTTTCTGGGCGTTCTTCCTGTTTGTGTTAATAAGATCTATGCTCTGTTCTCTATTCTTAGCTTCTGGTCCACGCAATTGGTGGTGGGAATCATCCATTTCTAGGTTTCTGTGCGTGAAAGAACCTTTTTTTTTTTTATATATATAATTCTTAGAAGATGGGAATCACCCATTTGCTTAACCATGATCTACTGGACTCTCCTTCGTCTTTTACTTTTTTTTTTTGTTTTTGTTAACGTTAACTTGGACTTCATTTCTATACCCTTATATGTTTCTATGTTTCATTTTCGTAATATCATGAAGGTACTCATGTGTCGGTGATATTTCCTGCTTGATTAATAGTAGAAACATATTCGAATATGTTTCTACTATCAGTTTTTTAATTTTAAATTTCAATCGAACAAATTTTTATTTTTAATTTTTTATTACATATTTAAATTAAATATTTTTTATTTTTCTTAAATAAAAAATAAAACTAAAAATTATAATAAAAAATAAAAATAATACTAAATAACCCCTCTATAATCCTCTTATTATCCCGTGGTTATAAGAATATAACGAAGAAGTAAAGAAAACAAGTTACTAATACTGAAATTGATGCATTTAAAATTAAAATTAAGATCCCTTTGAATTTACGAATCAAAAAATTAATTTGTGTTTTAATAAAAAATTATTTATATAAAAATATTTTTTTATGACTCAACCATAAAATTAATCAATTATAAATTTCTATGTTGACTTAGTCTATGTTAAATTCGTGTACATTGAAAACCTTATCATGTGTTTATCCTAACATTTCTTTTCATCCAAATATGTACTTTAAATACATATGAACATTAAGAAAATAATGATAATTTAATTTCTATTAGTTTCAGGACACATGGTATATTGTAGCTGATGGCAACTAAAAGGAAACTAATATAAAACTGTCAATTTCTTATCGTTGGTTTCATCAATTATTTCATGGGGCTATCACTTCCAGACTTCTCAAGAAATAGCAATCTTATTCTCATTCAACTGCCTTCCATGGAATTGAGTGAATGATGCTATCATGAAGCTCAAACAATCGTGGTTTCCGCTGAAGTGACATTATAATTCAGTGACTAAAAGCAAACCAAGAGACCATATACTATGCTTAGATGTGTAAAGGGGTGAAATTGGGCATTTATTAAATTTTAATTTAAAATTTAAAGAGATTTAAACTTACATTTAATACTATTTAAAAATTACTTTTATTTTCAAATTTAAATACATATTATTTTAAAAATTTTACGTCGAGATTTAATTTGTAAAGTCTTTTCTTTTTTTTAAAAAAAACTCTTTTATATTTTTAATAAATTTAAAAAGCATTTAATTAAGAGATTAATATTCTATTAAAAACTGTAGAACTATATAAATTTAGAACATAAAAAAATTGATTGAAAGGAATTTATATAGATTGAAGGAATTTTAACTAATTTAATCAATTCAAGCATTTTATTATAACATAGAGTAATTGATTTATTACAATGAAAACATAAATATAAAAATATACCAAAATTTATATAAAATAATAAATATAAATGTCAAATCTCATAAAATAAAAATATGTGAGATAAAATAGTTCAAAATAGACGAAAATATAGAATTTTAAAAGGAAAAGTTTCACTTATTTACTTTACTACTAAATAATACAAAAGATAGGTGAGTAAAAGTTTACAAAAAGAAGAAGAAGTAAACTTGACCTTTTAACGTCCGTATGAGTTGCAATTGGGTATTTATTAAATAAAAAAACAATAAAAATAACGAAAATGCTTCCAACAATTCAATTAGAAAAATAAATTTAAATGTTTATAAGAACTTATACACATAATAGAGAATTGACGAATTTAGCGATCTTGATTTAAATTATAGACTAGATTGTTTTAAAAATCCACGTCTTTTTCTTCTTTTTTTTTTTTTGGGCCTGAAGGCCCTAAACAATAGAATAGATTTTGTTCCTTTGTCGAAGTCTTAACTAGACGCGCGCGTAAACATCCAGACTGGATATCTCTATGCCGAGAACAAAATAGATATACACCTGAATCTACTTGCTTGATATTTTCTAATTATAACAAACTTGAAAGATATATATTTTAATTGTAAAAATTGCCATAAAAGTTTATAGAACATGTAAAAATTGGCCATTCCCTTCTATTTATATTATGTCCAAAGTTGAAATACGTAAGAGTTTCTTCAAACTCCAATTTAGAATAAGTGATTTTCTATTTCTTCCTCCAGACATATTTTCAACATAAGTCACCAATAAAGGAAGAATTTCAGATTATTCTAATAAATATAAGAATTTCAGATTCTATTCTGTCAATAAATGAGTTCGTTGAAGAGCACATTCTCATTTAATTACTTCATCCCAATTAACACGAATTATTTTTGGTATTAGGTTCTTATTAATTCTTGCCAGATGGATACCTGCTGGACTAGGCAAGAAAAATCAGAAAAAATCTCATATGTATAATATGAACAAATGGTGGGAAGCAAAACTAGGGGACAAAGGCCTGTCCCTCAATCTATAGTGTTAAAATGTCCACTTCCAACCCAAATTCAGCCTAGTTTGAATGAGACCACCAAATGAATTCTACCCACTAAAACAATAGAAGCCACTCCTCAGTCTATGATTGCATTATTAGTCCCTTCCCTGGTATGTTTTGTTTCTGCTTCTTTTGGGTCGCAGTCCAAGATCGAATCTTTACTTTTGAAAGCTGTAATTTCCACGAGCTTTCGGCGTAAGTTTTCACAAATAGACAGAAAGGTACTCGTACGGTGTCTATTTTTTCAAGTAATATTTGGTTTGGTACTACACTTTGTGCCATCTTCTTGCACTCTTAGAACATGCAGTCAAGAACCCATCATCAAGAAAGCAACCAGCTTTTGGCGATTTGTGAGTTCGTTAAACATAATCATCGTCGTACTTATCCGTCACAAAAAAAAAGAGTGATCAAGCCAACGTGTTCACATGAAAGTTATTGAGGAAATCACATAAAAAAGAGAGCAAAGAAACGTGATTTTACTTGAAAATATGTGGTGTCAGTGTTTTTTTTATACCGATCACATTAGTAGTGGTAGTAGCAGTAGTAAATGTCAACATAGCTGGCTAGTGGGGGATAACAACCCCACAGCTTGGAATCTCTTCTTAGTCACAGCTTTCTCTCATTGTCAGCATTATATACTTTTTGTATCTCAGAGTATCAATATTATCTGTCTTTGTTATTTTTCCTTTTTCTTTTTGGGATGGGAATATGGTTTTCTATTGTTATGTAGGTGATTTGGTGACCTTGTATGCTCTGTTTTGGTATTATCGCCGTTAATACAGTGAAATAGTGTTAATTTGTTCCAGCCAAGATGCTCTGTACAACGTTGTACAGTACAGAAAAAATAAACTCCGCTTTACAACTTGCAGTAGCAGACAACAATTATACTGCTTTACTGCCCCACACACAAATTATAGACAACGACCTCTCTCTCTCTCGCTCTCTCTGCTTCATCATTTACACCGTCATCATGATCACCATCGTCGTCATCATCTCATCTTGATTTACTTGCCATGTTTCAAAATCCCGGATTTTGTGGTGCTGTAGCAAGGGTTATTCTTATTCACCTGGAAACATCAAACAACTGAAAAAAAGATGGGAGGGTTTACGGCATTCGTTTCATTAGTTTAGTTACTTGGGTTTATTTTTGTGGGTCTAGATAAAATATATGTCGATTAGACGGATGAGTTACGGTTTTTGGAGTTTTATGGAGTGGATTTGTTCAAGGTGGGAGGAGTGCTGTAATAGGAATATTGTTGTCGGCGTGAGGTCACCTTCTGTCGGCATTGTCTGTATCCAACGATGATTCTCGAATTTATTTAGTCTCAAGTACAGTCAGGAGATCGATTGATTTCATTCATTAATTCATTTATTAGTTGCAGTTGTTTGCAGCCCTGAAAGCTGCCTCCCCTCGTTTCATCATTCCTGATCTGGACCTCAAAGATTATATCTTCGACACTTGCAACTTCAAGAATCCCTCCTGATCCCTACTGGGTTTTAATTAGTTTTCCTTGATCTGTTATTGTGGAGTGTCTATTAAAGCTTTAGTTGAGAGTTGAGAGGGATAGGGGATTTGATACTCAATGTCGGAATGTGTGTAAATATTGATTGTATCGATCGTGCTTGTGGGAGACATACTCAATTTGCCGTTGGCCGATGGAGCTGAGGTTTCTCAGGACTGGGCTTCATCTTTCCACAGCGACAGCGAGTACAGGTTTTAAGACTGTAGATTTTTTTTTCTACCTTTTGTTTTCCTCTTCTGCTTCTGGTTCTATGCCTGAATTCAAGAACGTTGTCAGTAGGCGGGCGGTATTTGTTGGATTCGCCAGCTTCATCTGTGAATTTGATGACTCTTATATTGGTTTGTTGACATTTCGCATGTATCTCCGATGGAGGATGCTTTGCAGTGGGAGTTCCTTCCCAGCTTTATTCACTCATTATAAATAGCCTTTTTATTTACTCTTTAGAACTTTTTTGTTTCTTGTGATGAAGTCCATTTCTGATTGAATCATTTTAAACCTCCATTATGGAACACCTATGTTAGTAGAAGATCATCAGCTCCTGTACTGCCGCTGCTTGCTTTTTCTGCATACATTTTTTGTCCCTGTATTTCTCTTCTTCGCAAGCTTTTCTTTACTCTACTATATTTTCTGTGCTTATTGGTGTACTATTGCGACAGGTTCAATGTACATTATCTTATACTACAGAAATAAATTTCCACATAACTGAAGTATTTCTCGTACCAAATGTCAAAGGCTCTTGCAGCTATATTAGGAGGTGCTGCAGGACTCGTGGCATTGGTGGGGATTGTTATTTTATGGCTTTGCCTATCTCGCAAAAACAGCATTTCAAGAACTTCTGAGGCAGAATCTTCTGATTCATCTATTCCAGGTATCATTTGCTAGGAATATATTTGGGGTGTGTATAAAGCAAGGAAGAAAGTGCAGAGAATAATTCACTTAAGATTTTCTTTGATGATCTGCCGCAGGAAGACATGGTGCGGTTGAGTTATCATTACTGGAGGCGAGGCGCTTTGAGATGGAAGAATTGTCTCTAGCCACAAAGAACTTCAGTGACAAAAATCTGATTGGGATAGGAAATTTTGGGGAGGTATATAACGGCTTACTTAATGATGGGATGGTTGTAGCCATCAAGAAGCGGCCTGGAGCACCAAGTCAGGAATTCGTCAACGAGGTAAAAATCAATTCTGCATAACTCAAAATGCTTGAATAGGATGAGATTTTTTCTTTTGAATTGTTTGAAAGTGCATGCAAAAGTCTCCTTTCATGGAGTGTAATACCCCTTGCAATAACTCTTCCATTTTATCTATGTTCAGCTATAGGGACTTGCAAAGTTAATCTTTTCATTTTGAGCCTTTTTCTTCTCTTTATATGTTATGTGATTTGTGGCAGTGATAGGTTCATTAAGACTTGTTTCTTTTATATAGATTTTTCTTTCAAAAAGTCAAAAAGAATAAGCAAAATTAAAAGGAAGGGGGGCCTTAGATTCTTTCACAATTGTGAGCTTAAATTCAAGCTTCCTTGTTTCTTGTATACATGTACTCTACTGTTCCATTGTTGATGGTCTCGCGTTGTGTTTGTGAACTATATTTGTTAGGTACGCTACCTCTCACCCATTCAGCATCGGAATCTTGTGACTCTTTTGGGGTACTGCCAGGAAAACAATCAACAATTTCTCATATACGAGTATATACCCAGTGGAAGTGTTTCTAATCACTTGTATGGTAACTCTCTGATCAATGACCAATTTTTACTTATTCCATTATTGCACTCTAGGCTTCCTTTCTTTAGTTAGTACATATCATCATTGCTTTTCTGAATTCATAACTTTTGAATATGTGGATAATATAGTCTCTCTTTGTAAGAACATTATTTCATTCTCTTGAATGGTAACATTTCTGATGATTAATTTGCAGGACCTGGTCAATTTTCAGATGGGAAGCTAGAATTCAAGCATCGACTTGCAATAGCTCTAGGGGCTGCTAAAGGTGATCCTCTGCAAAATCAGTGAGCATTTTGGCTTTCCTGGTATTATTTTTTCTTCTCTTCGAATAATATCTGGTTCAATGCCAAAGAGAAAACTAATTTGGATTGAGGAAGTTGATATTGTATATATATTTGGAAGTTTGTGAAACTTGAAATGAATCAAAAGATTCATGTTATGATAAATGTTGAAGCCAATATGCCACCTCATATATTCCATCCTGTGCAGGATTGGCTCATCTTCATTCTTTAATTCCTCGTTTGATACACAAGGATTTCAAAACATCCAATGTTCTTGTAGATGAAAATTTTATAGCTAAAGTTGCAGATGCAGGACTGCGTAATTTCCTGGGAAGAACTGACATAGCTGGCCCATCTTTACAAGTGACTGCAGATGAGATATTTCTTGCCTCAGAGTACTGCTCGTCAACCTTTCATTTCTTGTATGCTAATTCGATGTCATGTTCTTTCCTTGCTCATTTGACATTGTTCGTGCACAGAGTAAAGGAATTCAGACGATTTTCTGAAAAGAGTGATGTATTTAGTTTTGGTGTATTCCTTCTGGAGTTACTCTGTGGGAGGGAAGCAACGGGATCACCAACTTCAGATTCCAACCAGAACCTTGTTGAATGGGTATGTTGGTCTTAGTTCAGCATTGCGCTTAGAATTTAGTTGCTGTGATTACCTTTATCCTCAACTGTGTTAAGATGTTGGTAACTCGTGGGATGCTAAAGATAACTGCTAAAGATGTCTGCAGTTCACCAACTTGATTTGACCAAGCATGGTAAAACAAGTGATATATCAATATGGAATTATTTGTTTTCTTGCTGATCAGTGATGCGTCTCCTTCCAACTCGAAGTTGGCTATATGTTGAATACATAACACGATGCTTAAAATATTGAACTGTTACGATGTAATTAATTTATCTTCTGGTCTTATAAAGGTACAAAATATTGAAGACTATAGCCATTTTTCCAGCATTATCGATCAAAGGATGGGGAGTAGCTTCACAGCTGAAGGTATGGAATCGTTCATTCAGTTGATGATCAGATGTCTGGAACTGTCAAGCGAGAGACGACCCGCCATGAGTTACGTTGAAATGGAACTTGAACGGATACTTGAGAGAGAAATGAGCATGACAACAGTCATGGGGGAAGGAACTCACACGGTGACCCTTGGAAGCCAGCTGTTTAGAGCGACAAAATAATCTCAGCCACCAATTACTTTTTGTTATTGCTTATTGATTCTGTGCTCTGTTTTCTTTCACCCACCCAGCTCCTGAATGCTCATAGAAGTTTTTGATAAGTGTATAAAGAAGAACGGCTGCATTACTTTGATTATTTCCATAAAAATGTCTGTTGAAAACGGTTGTTGTTAATAGTAAAGTGAAAGGATGAGATTTGGGTGATTGTAGATTACTATTCTAATTTTCTTGTACCTTTTGTAATCTTGCCATTTAGTCGAAAGAAAGATTTTGATCTTGAAAATGCTTCTCTTTTACGATAATTTAGGGTTTGTTTGTCTTCATGTCTGTTTTAATTTTTTTAATACAAAAATCCTATACAAAATTTAAAAATAACACAAAAATATAATATAAAAATTAAAAATAATATTACAATACATAAAAATTAATAAAATACATAAAAATGAAAGCCTTTGTAACAGTGTGATTACATTACATAAAGCCACTCATTCAAAGGAACGGTATTCCCATCTTTGTTACGTACCGACAATAATTCTTGCGTCGCACGTTTCATGGTGGTTTGGGTGGACCTGAACGGAAGATAGTTTGGGCCGATAGCCTATTAACAGTGCAGAGGTTCCCCTTGTTATTTTCGCTTCAACCAGTCGAAACTCGCAACCCCTCTTCTCTGTAGACCAAATTGGATGCATGAACCTGAAATTCTGCTGTTGCCTCATCTTCATTTTTCACCCCAAATTTATTCAGATTTTTAGTTTTGATTGAACTATAGCAGCAGCCAGCAGCCACTTTTCTCCGCAGTGTCGAGTCGGAATCACAACCAAGACTGGTCAACCCAACTCGCCAAAGCTCAAAATTCATGTGGCAGATAGAAACATTAAACGCCATTCTTGTATAAGTCAGCGAGCGTGATGCTGCAGTGCCTTTGCTTCAAGTCATCGTCGCCGGCAACATCGGCATCCTTACCCACCTCGCCAAACGCAACTATCAATCTCCAGAGTTGTCCCCCGCACTCACAGGGTGAGGCTGTTCTTGCAATTTGTGCATGCCTGTTATTTGTTTGTGTAAATGTTCTAATGGGGGTTTTGACTTGCTTTTTTTGGGTCTGACAGCAACCTCAGCTTCTGGGACGCCAGCAACAAGCGCACAACCGTCACCAGCCAACCTCACTCGCGAGTACACCTTCACTTTCGAAACCGATTCCTACAAGGAGATTTGGTCTAGATTTCATCTTTTTGGCCACGAAGATGGCCAAATTGAGATTTGTTTGAACAGTAATGATGGTGTTGATGTTCACCGAAACCTCTTGGATCAGCTGCTAAGCCCCGATAGAGAACGTGTGCATGAGGCTCTTCGTCAAACGAGGGACAATGGCTTTACTCGCTTAATTTCTACTTGCTTTGAACAATGCGAGAAAACTACCCTCCTTTGCGTCCTCCTCCACCAAAGTGTTTTTCGTGCTCGTGCGCTTTATCACCCTCTTCACAATCTCCTCGATGTACTTCCTCGTGATTTGGATACTCTTACTCTAGCCCAGTGTGAGTGTGCGTTTGACATCTTTCTCCAGTTTGATCAAAATGGCAACCCTTTTCCTCAACCTGATGTCCATAACTTTCAAGAAATGCGCCGCTGCTTTTCGCAGCTTAGACAGCAATTAAACCGGAGAATCGATAAGTCTAATTCTAGAGTCCGCCTGTTTCGTAGAGTCACTGTTGGCTCTGTTGTCTGTGCCATTGGTTCTGCGGTGGCTGTTGCTATAACTGCAGTGGCAATTGCAACTCATGCCATTGTTGCCATTGTCGCCTGCCCCATCTGCACTGCGACATACCTACCCCGCAACTTTACTAAGAAAGAGCGTGCCCATGTCACGAAACTTGAGGCTGCAGCTAGGGGTGCTTTTGTTCTAACAGGTGATCTTGGTACAATTGACTGTCTTGTAGCTCGTCTATATGCTGATATTGAAGGTGATAAGAATCTCATTCGTCTTGGATTGAAGAGCGCTCAAGATTCGCATACCATTGTGGAAGTTTTGAAGCAGGTTAGGAAGAACCATCTCGATTTTGTTGATCACCTTTTAGTTCTTGAGGCACATATATGCCTCTGTTTTAAATATGTCAACAAGGCCAGAGATCTGCTTCTCCAAGAGATTCATCAGTATCAGAGCTCTAGTTCCTAACCAAATTTGACTTTGTTTTGAATTCAGATACTCAACAATTATGACCCCATTTTTATGTATTATCCAGTATGGGGAGAAATAAAGCCTTTGTCTCGTATTTTTATGATGAGCACAGGGGCAATTGTAGCTCGGTTTACACATACTTCAGAGTACGTCACTTGTTCGACCTTATTCTTTGAGAAGCCATCATATCGTCCTCAAGAATATAAGTAGCAATGCCTGATTTGTTCTGCTGTTACTGGTATTTTGTGCCAGTTGTTTACTGTTCTACGTCTATATTATAACTAATTGTATATGCAGGTCGATTCTGAGAGGTATGAAGTGGACAATTTACATCTTTATATGTTGATGATGTGAGAACTTGATCTTTGACTCGTTACAAATCGGTAGAAAATTTGAATGCCACAGACAAAGTAGGAGATTAGAGGAGATTTGGATCATTATGGATTAACTGTCGCATTCTCTTATGTTCTAGAGAAACATTAATTTCATAAACAATTAGACAAGGAAACCATATGGAAAATGAGTAATGAATATTATCTTTTAGTACAAAATTAAAACAAATAACAAGTTCCCTCCGAGACGTCTGCAATTTTAGGGCAGTACTTAAAACCGAAATTACCACAAGTGTATACTGATCAAATCACAGAAATGAAATAGGCTTGCAGCAATGCCCATATCCTCGGCCCATAGCAAGTTCCAAGGTAACCCATTAAGTGGCAAAATAGTAAGTCACGCAGGCAACAAAATGCCTGCGGTTTGTCCACTTCGGCCACGCCAACCAAAAGATTTAGAATCCTCGAGCATTATGTGCCCTGAAAATCATCCCTGTTAAACAAAGAGTGGTACTTTCCAAGCCTTCTTTGAGAACCCGTCACTGAAAGATTCGATTAATAAAAGTATAAGAATGACCTGCCACTGTAAGCCAGAGGGGATTAGACAAACAAATGATGCATACCGTTTTGAGACGTCACCTGAAACAGGGTGATGCGACTGACGGGCATCGGCGAACTGAAACTGAAGATGGCAAGGCAGCTAGCGTGCAATCTTTATGCCTAATTTTAGCCTTCTAATATTTTCCTTTTTCATTTTGTATGGGTGAAGTTCTTGGAAAGATAATCTTATATTATATTATATTGATATTCAAACGTCACGTAAAAAGGAAGGGTTGGACTGTTTATGATAATTTATATAAAATAATTTTATAACTCAACATAATAAAAAGGGTTAATAGTCATGAAAGTGATCAAGTTATTTGGATTTTTTTAATTAAGTGATCAAATTTTTAAAAGTTTCAATTGAGTGATTAATGTTTGAAAAGTTAATCAGTTCAGTGAAAAAGGTTGACGCCATTAGTTGACCCGACCCGACCCGACAACCCTTGAATTATGCTTTAAAACTTGTTTCAAGTTAGGAATGTGTTTGGCAAGTTTTAGAGTTAGTTTAGAGTGTTTTTCATATTTTTCTAGACATAAAACAATGAGCTGTTCATCCTTAAACGGCAGGCTTCAAGGGTGCCGTTATACCCTGTTTTCCAGAAGCCATCAACGGCGGGCTGTTATTGGAACAACGGTGCCGTTGATTAGCCCAGAGGCTGTCGTTGATCAGTCAGACTCTAACGGCTAGTTTCCTATTTTGGATTAAATGACTTTTTAACCTCCCAAATGGCTAGTTTTTTTTCCTAATGACTCCAAACTTCTTCCAACACTTTATATATGCTTCCTAAACAGATTTAACAAGTTTAGAACCTCTGCAAACAACATTACAAAGATCAATCTCTCAAATTCTCAAAGTTGTCTTAGTTTTCTGTACAGTTTTTATTCAATCTATATTTGCGTGTTTCAAATCAGTTTTATGAGTTGCAAAATTTGTGTTTTCTGTTAGTTTACTCCTAGACGAATCACAAAAAGGTTACAATTGATTTTTTCATTCATTAAATCGTTTGTTTCAAGTTTTCAAAGATCAACATACCAAACCCGTCTCTGTTTTAGTTAAATGTTTTTGGAACCTTTGTGTTCTTCAATTATGAACTTTCAAAACAGTTTTTATTTATTCAAAATTATCATACACATTTTTCTTAAGGTCTCAAGAGTGCATAGGATCATTTACTTCAATTTTTAAGCACTCAAATCGTGTGTTTGAGCTCAAAGAACATAGACTTCTCAAAACTCTCTAAACTGACGTGTTTTCTTTGCAGCTTGGTTTTTAACTTCGATTTTGATTTTTAATTAGTTTTTGGAAGTGTAAATTTATTTTTTTTAGTTTTCTTAAGGTCTTATTAGTGTGCTAGTATTTTTGTTTCAATTTTTGAGTGAGTATATTGTTTGTTTGAGCTTGATCTGTGCAAGTTGCTCAAAGTTGTCCAGGTTTGAGCATTCTAGCTTTGTGCTTGACTTTGAACATTCAATTGATGCTCTAAAATTTTGTTTGCTACTGCAATTTATTGTTAACATATAGATTGATATTATAGTAGCTTTATTTTATTTAATTTGCATTATTTGGGTGACTAAATTCATATGTTTATAAGCTAGAATTTTAAGACTGCACTTATATTTGATAGCTTGTGTTCATATAGGTTGAATCTGATTTTTAAATGCATTAAGTACATTTTTAGTGTTTCAAGTTGATTGTTTATGATCTATTGAAGTGCTAGGATGCTAGATATAATCTTGGTTTGCCTCTAGAAGTTTCAGAATTGAGTTTATTGCATGAGGATTAGTGAAACACCATTAAAGGTGTATTTGGTTACATAAATTGGGGGAATTTGTTAATTGTGGTATTGGCTGCTCTTTGTTATTTAAAATAGATTTGATAGGTTGCTCTTGGCCTGTAGAAATCAATATTTGAATTGCATTAATATTTGATTGTGAATTGGATTGGTTTAGGCCTTAATTGTGCATTGAACATTCCATATTGCA
>JAOXYD010000007.1:9437699-9455973 GCA_028565735.1 Pinacopodium congolense
GTTATTTGGTATTGTTGTGGGTTGTAATTTTCAGTTATAATTTTGATATATTTGTATTGATTTTTATATTTTGTCATCGATTTCTGTGCTGTATTAGTGTGTTGTCTTTTTCGATTTCTATGTTAAAAGCTAAAACAAAAAAACATAAATAAATCCTACTCGTGATTGAATGTCTATTCGCAAGTATTTGATATTAGTATTAGTTTTAACTTTTAATTTTAGTTTTTATGTACTTTTATTAATTTTTGTATATATTTATTAATTTTTATATTGTATTAATATGTTATTTTTAAAAAATTTATGTACTATTTTTTTAATTTATAAATTTATATAAATAAAAAAATTAAAATTAAAAATAAAAACCACACCAAACATGTCATAAGCACATAAAACCTTCAAAATCAGTAAAATGAAAAGGAATTTCTTTTCGACTGCAAGCCCATACCATTCCAACTAGAAAACGGAAATAACAAAATCTTTTGGCAGTAATATTTCATTATGATACTACAACACTTTTAGTGAGTAATAATTATTTTATTTATTTATTTATTTAGATTTCAAACCATTGTTACGAAACTTAAAAACTTGCCTTAAATAAATAAACTTTTGAAGATTGCTCATACCAGACATATTGCAAATTCGGAAAAGAAACAATTAAATAAACTAAAAAAAACCTGCAATGCTGCTCCTTTTTTGAGCATGTAGTTTGTAGATTCAAGTTGTCTCGAATTCTAAACCCAGTGATCCGAAACACAAAATGAACCATCAACCTAGTAACAACATGTAGTTCATTGTACCTAGCTTAAGCGATTACCAGTGCTCAAGTTAAATTTTAATTAAATAGAAACTACAAAATAAAATGTCAATAATTTCGTCAAAAATTTTCATAAATTGTAATTTTACGAAGTTACAGTCTTCATAAGATTTTGTGAAACAATTGTATGATTTTATTTAGTGATTTTGAATATCAAACTATTTACAGAAAGGGGTTTATCAAAAGGTAGAGAAATAAAAAATAAATAGTTAAAACTTAAAAGAACAGATAACTCAAGCATAAGGTCCAATAAAGGCAGTTATTGGCATTTAAGAAAAAACAAATAGAAATATTTCACCAATATTTAAAAGGCTAAAACATATAATGGAAAATAATTTTTTAATTGGATAGCTAGGCGTGGGATGATGCTTGTAAAGCTAAAGAAAATGCCGTTACACTCATCGAATAAGTTCGTTGCTGGAATCATAGCCAACAAAATAATACTGATTATTTGAAATAAACATAAATATGATTTAAATTAGTTTATGAATAGTTTATTGTTATTATTATTATTATTCGCAACGTTTTCACGAATTGTTGACCTGATTGGGCGAGTCACGGGTTTAACGATCAATTTGACGGTTCTGATCTGTTATAAATTAACACATGGCAGATTGATGGAGAGTGGCTATTGAGAAGAGGACCTTTGAACTTTCTTGGATATTATTATTCTTCATTAAATGTTAGAAGAAAAGGACTTATGGCAAATTTTCTTGGGGTTAGATACAAAGACTCATCAACCCAAAAGTTCTTGTCGGACAACTACAAAAACCCAAATTTCTAACTAATTATTAAAAGACTTTGGTCCATACTCTATGGTACCAAAAACAAAAAGCTAAAAGCCAAACCTATATGTTATCACTTTTTACCCCACTTTAATTACATAATCAATGATTTTTGATTTCATCAATCCTAATTTATCAAAAAATGGGAATCCTACAATAATTCATTATTATCGTTATCTTGTTTATAAATTTTTCAAATTTTGATTAACTAGCTTCGTTAGACCCTCTTCCTCTATAATCTTTTATGTCTTCGATTCTACCTAAGAATAATAAGTCACAAAGTTATTCACAATAATATCCCGCCATTTAATCTTATCATTCATAAGATTAAATCTTATATATAATAAAGGTTAATATTTTTATTTTACATCTCAACAACTTTATGTTGGGTATATCTTGAAATATTTTATATAAAGAATGAAATTACCTTTTACTTTTAAGTTTCTAGCCTTGTTACTTGTATTGTATTATTCCCAACAAAAAGAGCGATGAGAAAGAGACAAAAAGTAAGAAAGAAACTCATATTCAATCTCTTTTTTCCTTTTTCTTTTTATATTTGCGATAATGAAGAAAGTTTGTAACGTTTGGAATGCATGTGAAACCAACAGTACTGTAATTGTAAACAAACAAACAAAAAAAGAACGAGTGGCAATCGCCGGCCGTCTCTTGTCTGCTACCTCTCAGCTCCTCCCTCTTCTTTTGCATCAATCTCCGCAGTACCATTTTCATCATTTTACCCTTTTTTTGTTCTTCTCCTCTTTCTGTCCCTTTGTTATTTTTCTTCTTTTATCCGACTCTATCCGTCTATAATTTCTAATATGTTATCTTTCTTAGTGCTCTTATAATCTTCTTCTTCTGCTTCTTCTTCTTCTTCACTATTTGATAGGCTTTAAGCCCTTTTGAGCAACCCCATATGTTTTCTTAGTTCGGGCTTTTCCTACGTAGTTACAGTTACAAGGTTGTTGCATGGTTTTTAATGCCGTCATTTTCTTTTTTTTTATAACTCATAAATTACTTACCTCGTCGGCCGGCCGTCGAGTTTTTTCTTTTCCCGGTGAACGGCAAACTGGGAGTACGAGAAATATGGCATCAGTTTTTGTTTTCTGGCTTCTTTTTGTTTCCTTGGTTTCATCAATATTCTCACAACCTTTCACTACCACCACCGACACGTCGGCTCTTCTCCATTTCAAAAGCTCGGTTTTTAGCGACCCTCTCAATGTTCTCTCAACCTGGAACTCTTCTTCCAATCACTGCACTTGGTACGGCGTCATTTGCGATGAGTTTTCCGGCAGAGTCGTTGCCTTGAACATTACTGGCAGCATCACCTCACTTCTTGCTGGAACACTGCCGGATTCTATTGGAAAACTGACAGAGCTTCGAAGTTTGATACTTTCTCACAACGCCCTCTTTGGTGAGATCCCTGAAAGCATTGGGAATCTTCGGTTCTTGGAGGTTTTAGAGTTTCAAGGAAACAATATCTCTGGGATTATTCCTGCTCAGATAAGCACTCTGGAATCTCTTCAAGTCCTCAACTTTTCTTTTAATTCGCTAACTGGTGAAATTCCTGGTGACCTGATTGGTTCTGGTAAGTTGAGAGTAATTGATTTGTCAAATAATAAGCTCACTGGAGATATCAGAATCAATGGTTCAAGGGAATGCCTGGGATTGAGGCACCTGAAGCTGTCTAACAACCTTCTGCAGAATAATATTCCAAAGCAGATTGGTTACTGTAAAAATTTGCGAACTCTGTTGCTTGATGGAAACAATCTAGGAGGTCGGATACCGGCTGAGATTGGTCGACTTTCAGAGCTTCGTGTCTTAGATATTTCTACAAACAGTCTAAATGATAAGATCCCCAAAGAGTTAGGCAATTGTCGAAAACTGGCTGTTGCTGTATTTACTAATCTCAGTAACTTTGTTGGTTATGGGGATAATCCCGTGTTGGAGTTCAATGCTTTTGATGAAAGCATTCCTCATGAGCTGTTGACACTTCCAAGTCTGCAGATTTTGTGGGCACCAAGAGCAAATCTTCATGGAGAGTTACCTCGCAACTGGAGTAGTTCGTGCTCTCTGAGAGTTCTTCATCTGGGGGAAAATTATTTCTCAGATATCGTACCTGAAGGTTTGGGAGTGTGCAAGAACCTTACTTTCTTGGATTTGAGTTACAATCATCTAGTCGGTTACCTTCCTGAAAAGCTGCAAGTTCCTTGTATGATCTACTTTAATGTTAGTCAAAACAATATCTCTGGTAGTCTCCCAAGTTTTCCCAAGGACAACTGCGATACTAGCTTGGTCAGCGATAGTGGAGATCCCAAATTTCTGGATCTGGAGGATATCCAGGCTGCATACTCCAACATTCCCGTTTGGGGCACCCAAATGGATACTCTCTTGGGGTCCATTAATAATGAAGACTTCCCTATTGTTCATGATTTTAGTTGGAATCAGTTCGATGGTATTTTGCCATTGTTTTCAGTTGGAGACGAACTGCTGAAAATCAAGAGTAAATGTTCATACAAATTGTATTTGAACAGTAACATGTTCAATGGGTCTTTTCCTAGTGGACTGGTTACTAATTGTAATGATCTCCTTAGCATATCTATCAATGTGAGCGCCAATCATCTATCCGGTGAGCTCAAGGAGCTCTGCCTGCAAATTACAGAGTTTGAAGCAGCATATAATCATATTAGTGGGTCACTGACTCCTGGGCTTGGGAACTTAAAGATGCTTGAATATGTTGACCTGAGAGGTAACAAACTGTCTGGTTATCTACCCGATCAGTTGGGAAGTTTGCAGTCTCTGAAAGTATTTCTTCTTGGAAGCAACAATTTGACGGGGGAAATACCATCTCAGTTTGGTCAGTTGGCTTCCCTCATGGTTTTGGATCTTTCACACAACAATGTAACTGGAAACATTCCTGCAAGTTTGGTGAATGCTACAAATATTCAAATATTGCTGCTCAACAACAATAAGCTTTCAGGTGAGATACCCTGGCATTTCTCAGACCTTCCTAACCTTACTTTACTGGATGTCTCTTTCAATAATCTCTCCGGTCCTATACCCCCTGTCCCAAGTTTATCAGATTGTGATAGGCTGAAAGGCAATCATTATTTGGACATCTGCCCAGAACAAGCTCCTTCCTCTGAGCTTCCACTGTCGGGTAGTAGTCCAAATTTGCGCAGTCCTAAGAAAAAAAAGTTACTAATAATTGCAGCAATCATTTCAGGCACTATCATAGTTTTCTTATTACTGGTGGTAGTTTTGATCGTGGCGTGTTGGAAGAGAAGATTCTGTAAAGATTCGAACTTGAAAGAGAAAATAGTAGTGACTTTTGCAGATGCTTCAGCAGAACTAACTTATGACAACGTGGTAAGAGCAACTGGGAATTTCAGCGTTCGCTACCTCATTGGTACTGGTGGCTTTGGGTCCACTTACAAAGCAGAACTATCACCAGGTTACCTTGTAGCTGTGAAGAGGCTCTCCATAGGGAGAATTCAAGGCAGTCAACAGTTTGATGCAGAGATTAGAACATTAGGCAGAATTCGGCATAAGAACCTGGTTACACTGGTTGGGTATTATGTGGGAGAGGCCGAGATGTTCCTAGTCTACAATTATCTTTCTGGTGGAAACCTTGAAACCTTCATTCATGACAAATCGGGAAAAAATGTACAGTGGTCAGTCATATACAAGATAGCTCTTGACATTGGACAGGCGCTTGCTTACCTCCATTACTCGTGTGTTCCTCGTGTACTTCATCGAGATATCAAACCCAGTAATATCTTGTTGGATCAAGAACTCAATGCCTACCTATCGGACTTTGGTCTGGCGAGACTTATAGCAGTTTCTCAGACCCATATTACAACAGATGTAGCAGGTACATTTGGGTATGTCGCACCTGAATATGCAACCACTTGTCGGGTGTCTGACAAATCAGATGTTTATAGCTTTGGTATAGTGCTGTTAGAGCTCTTGTCAGGGAAGAGGTCCCTCGATCCATCATTTTCCGATTATGGAAATGGCTTCAATATTGTTGCTTGGGCTAAGATGATGATCAAGGAGGGGCGTTCTAGTGAGCTTTTCTCTTCAGAATTATGGGAATCGGGGCCTAAAGAAAAATTGCTGCGGCTGTTGAAGCTTGCTTCCACCTGCACCGTAGAATCACTGTCCGTGCGCCCATCCATGAAGCAAGTCCTGGAAAAATTGAAACAATTGAAAACTTGACAATTTTGCATACTTCTAACCAGGATGTTGGTGTGAAGGTGACCCAACTTAGTAACTTACACCATCAAAATATTCCAAGCTTTGAGCTGCTGAGACCAATCAAATGGGAAAATTCATTTTAGAATTATGATAATTAAGGTATTGTATACAAATTCATTTTCCATAGTTGTTTTTGATTTTCATTAACTTCCTAATTTCCTGGATGCTGATCAGTTCACCCAACTTGAATAGTATCTTACAAGTTTCCTTTTTGTTCTCAACGATCATATTATTATAGTTAAAGCAACTTATCATTTAAAGTATCCAATAATAACAAAGGCGAGTTGGTTCTGCACCTTTAGGCGGCTGCCAAGTCCTTTAAAATGTTTCATGTTCATAACATTATTATGGAGTTGAAACTTGTACAATTTCACATCAGGTTGGTAATTTGTTGGATTGTGATGAACGTAACCTTTCCCCATGTTTTTATGGACCATCGCATTGCATAGGGTGTTCTAAGCATTACTTCTATAGTTCTCACAGTATTAAAACTGATCTCTGCATTCTTTTTCTTTGGTCCTTGAGATCCCTTTTTTTCTTGCAGAATTGATTCACAAGCTTTACCAGTATTAAAGCACAAGAAGTCTTCAACTGGTTCTGTAGAATGCTACAAACTTTCACATGCAAGACGCAAAGCAACCCAAACTTACACCTATCCTTTTTTCTGAGGTTGTACAGTTTCTTAGGACACATTTGATAAGTGCTATAAAAAACCACTATGGGATCTTTCACAGGTTTTGTACAGAACTCTTTTATTGGAGGAACCATATGTAGCAAACAGTGTCACAATGTTGTTGATTTATGTGATCATCCCCTCGTAAGGTTTCGTTAGAGGAACGTGTCCTTGGTACCTTGATTCAGCAGCATGCACGATGCCGCTTTCTGACCCAAAAATAAGTTCAACATTGGCATCTCAACGACAAATTCTATATTCTATATGATTTTCCTGTCAAACAAGGTAAATTGAGTTGGTCGACGTGGTCAAAACTCAACTCCTTGTCATTTGCTGTCATTCACCAAACTAGGAAACAAATTAAAGCAGGCTTTAATTTAAAGTGTGTGGACCCCTGTCCTGGTTCAAAATCGGCATTTGTCGCGTCTTTTGCAGGAAATTTAAGGCACTTGCATTACCGTTGTCTTACGATACGGCTACAAGAGCAGGGATCACAAAATAAGAGGCCTTGGTTTCAATGCCAGCGAGAGAGTGGTCATATCAGAAGCAAAAAATGTTTCGAATTTATTTTTCTGTTTTCTTGTTTGTAAAGAGTAAAGAGTAAAGAGTAAAGACACGCTACCTCTTTGTCTTAAAGAGGAATGATAATGACGTCATGATGGCGATATATGACACATGTCCATTTTCCTCAGCCTATTCATCGATTATATATATAGGAACTAGAAGAGATTTTCTAACTTGTGAACTTGCAGCTCTCATGTGAAACTGACCATACAGGGGAAAATACAGATAACACAAAAACATTTTACAAATTTTGCCTTTTTACACATATCACGAGAATGACAGATATCTACTTAGAAAGTGACCTCCTTGACCTGAACTGATTTCCAAACTTGAGTAACGTGGAGGGTGATAATATAAGAAAGGATTTTCCGAAATGTACACTAAATGAACAGAATCATGAAAAGTTCATGTCATCAATCAATCTTATTTTGTATCAATCTGTCAAACTGACTAATTCACAACATCATACTTGAAAAAACCTGCAGCAGCTTAAAGTCTAGAGCAAAATGCACAAAAGAAATATAGCACAAGAAAAGAGATGTTAACATAATAACCCGCCAATAAATCTTTGATTACTCACTGATCGGCGACAGTACGACCTCCAAAGCCACTACATTCCCCAGTGCAGTATGTATTTCATTCAATAAAGACAAAGCAGGATTTACAACATAATTGTCAAGTTAAATGAAAACATCAAACTTCAATCTACCTTTATGTTGAACAAACACATGGAGAGAGAGAGAGAGAGAGAGAGAAGAACAAAGAGGTTGGAGACGTACCTGCTGTTGAATCACATCATCATAGAGGTGAAGAGCAGCTCCCTTTCCACTATCTAGTTGTTCTATCATAAATGGACTGTGTAATTAATTTCTGATATGCGGCCAAGTTTGCTTGGAATCTACAAGTAGCCATTCGAATTAACATTAATACAAGTGTTAGTAGAAAGGACTATGTTAAACTCGATAAAAATTCAAGATCACAAATATTTGAACAAATTATGAATAAAATAGAGACAATCAAGTAACAATTCACATAGGCAGCAGGACTAACCAAATTAATACATGAAGGAATCAAAGACATTGCTAAAAAATATATGCCATAAGAGAACTGATGTTAGCTATCCTACCGAGCATGCTCTGTTAAGAATCTCCTATTGATTGTGATGTATGGATTAAAACTATTTATAAGATGTGGTAAATCTTATATTTTTTAGTGTACTTTTAGAAGTAAGTTAAACTCATTTAACATGGTATCAGAGCCTTACTATGGGCTAACATACCTTTCTGGGTTGATCCCAGTAGAATTAGTTTCTGCAATCCAGATTTAAACTGGGGAGGATGTGTTGAGAATCCCACATTGATTGTAATATGTGGATTAAAACCATTTATAAGATGTGATAAACTTTACACCCATGAATGTACTTTTGGGAGTAAGTTAGACCCATTTAACATGCTCTAAATTGATTGTAACATATTCAAAGCATGCCAATGACATCTACAATCATGCACATAGTATCGACCAAGTTGATTTTCTATACTGTCAGCACATACAACTAAAATTATGTGCAGTCCACTTCCTGAATCAAGATAGAAAAGGTGAACATAGCAGCTTCCAGAGTAACTTTGCAATTCAGCCACCATTTTAAATTATTGTTACTACCATAAAACTCATAAGAAGATGGCTATATGCGAGTTGTACATAAAGGTGAGAAAGAAAGTCTTTATGGCAGAACCAGTAGACTCTTGTCTTGACCACACCAGGGGAGAGATTTCTCCTTGAAGTCTTCATTTTGATCCAAACATATATAACAAATGCTAGAAAACCAAAAGAAAGAGACTTACATCAAGTATGTCTTAGCACAATAACTAATTACAGAGGACACAACTGCAAAAATGAACCAAAGAAAGGTCGGCTTTAGGCATTTCAAGTGAACTAAGAACATCAACTTGTTTGAATAATATTTGTTTGGGATGAATAAAGGGTAAACACCAGTTAACTGAAATGCTTCTTTTCTTAAAGCTCACCAACCTAACTATGGCAGAACCAAGGCATTTGAGCTAGTCCATTGGGGTCAACCCAGGATTTTTCTTTTTAGGATGGAAGGTTTATAACAGGTTATAAATTAGTAATTTGATACGATGTAGAATCAAACTAGAGAGAGCCCCAAAGATCTCATAAGAACTATCTCGAAATGCTTCACGCATATCCCTCGTTCATCTTTTGTTTTGATCCTTCCTAGCCTGCAAATTCATCATTATTTATGTTAGTAAGACAATTCAGTACCATGAGTTAAAAAACTTCTAAAAATTGGTAACATAAGAGTAAGATAAATTGCAACATAATGTTGTCTTATTGTTTGTTTTCTTTAATTTCATTAGTTGGCTTCTAGTTCCTTTGCATCTAGAGGTTTTATTTTATTTTCTTTTTCTTTTGCACAACATTAGGAATAGTTTGAAAATATAACTAATTTTCTGAGGGATCAACCATGACTTGTCCTGCTACATAATTAGTTAAGTTAGTTAAGTAAATTTATTATTTAGTGATCTGACAGACCCACCATATACTTATATTACTTCTCTCCAAGATGAATATAATGTTGACAAATGACATTAGTATCGCTCTGAATTCATTCATAAACTTTATGTTAAGCATTATAAGATAATCATCAAAGAAATAACCAAAATAACTGCTTGACTTTTTCTACTCAAATGAAGTTGGTAGTATCAACTAAAGCCTTCGCTGCTTGGCCATCAACTTTAGTTTCCATGAATAAATGTCCCCTCTTTTTGGATTTAAGTATCTCCATTTTAGTCTTGATGACACCGAGGAGTTGTAAGGATCCCATTATCACTTCTTCAAGTTCCTTATCCTCCTTTTTCTCAATTAAAGTAGAAAACTTACTTTTCTTTAGACATTCTTTAATCCTATGCAGTCCATTACAAAGAAAACAGTTAGGAGTAAGCTTTTTCTCACCTTTGTCTTCATCAATACTTTTACCCTTTTTTAATTTTCCATATTTAGAGGAACCCTCCTTGCCTTTATAGTTGTCTTCCCTACTCTTCTTCTTATCATTCTTGTCTTTATTGGAATTGGGCTTGTTGGACTTCTTAAACTCATTGAAGGATTCAGCAATTGAAATGACACTTGCAAAATCTTGAACTCTATGGCATTGTATCTCCATTTTCACCTCCTTTATAAGATCATTTTTAATGCAAAAAATGCTTAGTTCGGGATCTTCAGGAGCACTTCAAAAAACTCCTTCATATAATCCCTAATGCTTCCATTTTAATGGAGATGTCTTAGCTGAGCTCTAGCCTTCTCTTCGACATTCTCCAAATAGAATTGCCTATTAAGTTTTCTCTTGGACTTATTCCATGTATTGATGGCACAAGTCCCTTTTCGATGTTTCCGTATCTCCTTCTTCACCACATCATCACAATATCTTTAAAGTAGAGAGTAACATTGTCAATCTTTTTTATATCCTCTATAAAACCTAGTGTCTTAAAGTATTGTTCTAAACTCCATAGAAAGTTGTCCACCTCCTTCGCATTCCTTGACCCTTTAAACATTTTGGACTTTAGAACATCTACCCTTAGAAAAGTTGTGATTACCATTGGAATGATAATGTTTGTCCCTTGAGTAACTGCCTTCTTACAAAGGATTAGCTTATCCTTGGTTTTGTTCAACTCATTGGAGTTTCTCTCGAGCATTGCCCTTAGTGGTGTAACCTCGAATAAGATGATTTATTTCAAGGCTTGTACCTGGAATAGACACCTATATAGGGCTTCGTTCACAGCACCTTGTATCTCCTCACGAAGCTCTTTTCCTTCACTCTCGAGCTCTTCGACACTTTGGTCCATCTCTATGAACTTCTCTTTCTTTTGGCTGGACAAGCTCCACCTTAACTAACCTAGCATTAATATCTCCCAAGGCTTACCTTGACCGTGATCTCCCTCTCTTTGATTGCTTGGTCAGTTCCTTAATGTAGGTAGTCTCATTACTTCTGACACCAACCATATTTTAAGCAAAATAATAAACTCAAATAAAGTACCTACTTTGAACACCTTCTCTTTGTGAATATGGATGATCTGTCTTAATACCATGTAAATTCTACCTTATTATTTATGATGTAATTCAAACAATTAGATAGAAATCTATTCGGATAGGGACGCCATCCAATTGGTCAAAGTGATGTAATCTAATTAGAATGTGATCTTAGTTGTTAAGATAAATTAGGATTATGAGATTCATAATTATCTTGTCCTTCCTTTCTAAGTAAGAATGCTTATACATAACTCATTATAATCAAGTTTTAAATGATCAAGAAGAGAGACAACTTTCATCAAAAAGTTTTTTTTAAAAAATTTGTGAAAATATCTTATAAAGGCTTCAAATAAGGAGTTCTTTATATTATAGAGTGCTTCGTATGAGAGATATTTGAGTTCTTTTTTTGGCATTTTTGGAGAGTTAATAAAAAATTGATTTCTTTATTTCTAATTTTGTTAAACATTTGCATTACTTTCAAGTATATGAGTGAAATATTTAAATATGGGTGTGTGCTCTCAAAAATCATGTGAAAAAACTTAAGTCTGTCTTAATTAGACTTAAAACGAGATTATCGTATAAAAGTGTAGGTGAAACTTCAATTAAAGTTTTGGTGTCTACCCAAGCCTTCGTAACAAGATTTATTATTGAGAAGAAAGATAAAAAGTAAAAGATATCACTTTTCAATTCAGCTACTTGTGAAAAGGCTACAGAAAATTAAACCAAAAAACAAAAAGTCGTCAGGCACTCCTGCTCACCGAATGATAACCGAAAAATGAACATGCTAGACTGATAGTTGTCAGTTATGGCGATGTTGCTCACAGTGCAACTCTTTATCTTCCTCTTCAAGATGGCAAGCACTCCGGCTACCCTTGAGGCCCTAGTTTATGAATAGCCGCCACTTGCTTGTGTTATGGTCGTTAATTCTTCGCGTGGCTAATTCGTCTGTTTTGTGGTAGCTACAATCATACTACTAAAAAAACGATTGCTCTGCCTTTTTTTTAACTCGGAAAGCTTGAATAATATAATTTTGATAAAAGGGTACCTTATCTTATAAGTTGAAACTTGGATAAAATAAGATCTTTGGAAAATGATGTTCTTCATTTCCTTTATGATATTAAAGAGTTATTTGAGGACCTTAGCCACTCATCGAATAAGACAAAATCTGTGATTAGTCTACGCCCAGGACAGTTTCTCTTTCACACAATATGAACATACTTTGCTTACCGTTTCCATTTTCGTATCTTCTTTTCCTTTTTTCTTTTCTTAAAAAAATAATACTTATTTTCTACTATTATCATGTGTACGTGGTGGAATGTGCATAATTTCATCCGAACCAAATAGAACTTCAAGATAAAACCATAGATAGGTCCTACTCCAATAGATAAGGGGAAGACAGAGTATCACTCCCCCCACAGAACTTCACCTTATCCTCCCTGCTCGATCAGGAAGTCTATAGGTAGACATGCCTCCAACCTGCGTAGCATAATATCAACCAATAAAAGCACATGTTGAGCAACGCATATCCAGGAGCCAGCCAGATTGGCATGCACAGATGCAACCCATGTACAGATGAAGAGAGATGAATAATATTTGGTATAAACCAGAAAAAGAAGTTATTAAAGAGCCTTCGGCAATTTATGTCTCCAAAAATTATTGCAAAATGTTTCTCCAGGAACAAAATGAAGAAGCAAAAATGTTAAATTAGCTAGCCTATCAAAATAAGCAAAAGAAACTGCTTATCCTCATCTTTGCTTTCGCCTGCTCACCTAACATCTGAATATATACACATGGGATCTATAAGTTGCCTCTTGTATAAAGTATTTACATATAACCTATCCTGGGAGTTCTATGGGGCAAGGCTCAGTATTATCAGCAACCACCACAGAAGATTCGGCCTTCTATCGATAACAAATCATGGACTAGTTTGCCACAATAATGTTACATCTGGCATTACTTGGGCTCTCTCTCAAAGTACACCATAGCCATGAACCTCAACACCCACAAAAATCAGGAGTAAATTAAATCTTATTGATTCCACGACCTCAAATAGGGTCGCTGCATTTGATCATTTAAACTAGCATTTTGCTGACCATGAATCCATCCAAATTCATCAGGCATCAACTTATTTGAAGGATCCCGTCCATTCAAGTAATTAAGTGGAGGAGCAGTATGCTGTAATGAATGATTGATCCTGGTATTACCCCCACTAGCCATCTCATAGTTCCTAGGTAACATGAGTTGCTCACCCGTACCCACTGGACCAAACACACTACTCGAATGCAGTTGATTACACTGTGATAGAACACTAAATAAGCTCTGATCTGCACCAGTTTCAATAATATGGCCTGAAACCGTGGCACCATCAGAACCTGTCCAGCCACCACGGGACTGACGCTCACCAGGAAGCCAGTTTTGAGTTAACATTCCATCACAATTGATGTGAGGCTGCAGTTTTAATGGCACATTAACCTGATGACTGGCCCAATCCTGCAGATTGACTGTGGATACAAGTCCTTGTCTTGGAATCAAGTATCCACCTCCATCAGAGTAAATAGTATCTGGAATGTTTTGGTGCAAGTAATCTTCACCATGTCTCTTCTTGACGTGTTCCACTGGCAAAGAAGAATGCAGATGTGCTCGAAGATGCCCATTAAACTGACTCCCTTCCATCAACATGTTCTTTGATGATTGGAAATTGGGCCCTATTTCCTTTTGTCCACTTTCATAGCACGATGTTCCCTGCCCTTTAAACAAAGCTTGAAGCAGCCCATTAGGATCATTGTTTGGGTAAGAAGTGTAGGAATCATCAGATTGTCTGTGTAACAAATCCTTTCTCATGTTTTCTTCACGGGCATTAGATTCCAAATCAATTAACTGGCACTGTTGATCCCTATCAAGTCGATGTGGGAGGGACAACCCACCAGAAGACCTATATTCATGGTTTGCAGTTGAATTATAATAAGACTTAGGCATCCCAACTGCTGACCATACACCACCACTAGAAGAGGTGGGAACACCTTGGCTGATAGAACCATCAGCAGTATTAGCATTTCCTGAGTACACTGATACAACTGGAGAAGTTCCATCAGACTTAGCAACCACATGATCATGCTCCGAATCCATATCTGTGGTGTTAGCCTCATCGCTACCACTAAAAGGAGAAATCTGTTGCAGAGATTGGTACTGTGGAGAGCCAGAAACAGAATCTTCATTAGCTGAAACGGGATATTTAGCGGTTTGCATTTCATCATTTTGATCCTCCAGCATACTTCTGCATTTTTCTTCTTCTTCACCCTGAGTATCCAATCACAAACAAGTCAAGTATAGAGCCAATAAAAAAGATAAGCCAAACCAGAACACGTAGTCATCAAGTTTCTGTGAGGCATCTGACAAAATGTACCAAATGTAAAGATGGCAAAGATTAACAATTCTTTCTGGCCACCTTGAATTGCCATTAGCAAAAACAACTTTTAAAGCTAGAATAATTAAGACAAACTCACCAACTGAGATTTCCACCGGAAACCCAAGTTAGTTAATTCTAGATGCCCACAGGTATGAATAGAGGTGACAGATATGCAAGGCCAAAGTATCAAACCTCCACTGAATATTTCAGTTTTTCTGTCAGGTCTTGCTTCAAATACATGGTAATCTCCCTTCTCTGGAACTGCCTTGCTTTCCAATTTGAATATGCCATAGGAAGATCTTCATTTGCCAATTTCAACCTAAATACATATAAACATGCATTCAGAAGGAGGAAGAAAAAGGTTTCTTATGTTGGAGGAAGTATTCAATTCAACTTTCAAACTAACCAATGTTCCTGCAACTTTTTGCCCTCCTCTTTCACAAACTCTTCATATGGTTGTACATGCAATGTATCAAGGTCACCTAGAACACTGTTGAGAGACAGAGACTGAATGCTTTTACCAGACTGCTTCATATTCTTGACAAGTTGGTACTGCTTCTTGCTTATCTGGAAAAGCATAACCACAAAAGAGAACAACAATAACAACAAACTAAGAGCAGTTTCCATATTAACAAGAAAACTAATATTGGATTAATTAGGCTTGTATACAGGATTAACGAAGTTTGATAGCCACCCAAAGATGCGAGATGATAGGTGGAGATTTGTGAAACTAAACTTAAATAAACTAAGTCATATTGTTGATGATGTCAACTTTGAGCTACTTACAAGTAGAAACCATGAGTTAAAGCATGAAACGTCTAGAGTGTCCCAGTGAGAACCTAGGATCAAAGCTCCACCTTGATTATGGCTACAAGAACCATGATTAGAAGGAAAAAGTCCCCTATCTCCACATGGCATGAACTAAGGTCATTTTCATACTAGAAAAAAGAACTTTCTTGAATCAAGAGAATGAACCAGTGACAACCCCAAGATCAGGATTCATATGTGTAGTAATCTTCTGAGTTGTAATTAAGCTTTGACCAGCTATATCAGAGAACATCAAATGCCATAACTTCATAATCAGCAGTCTCAATTTTGTTGAGCAGGAAAAGCATTCAAGCCCTTCCAATGCCTTTATTGTAGAACTATCTAAGAAAATTAAAAGAGGTGCCTCAGGCATTTGAATCTGCTCTTCATACCTAGTAAGAAACAAGATGCACTTCTCCATACTAAAAGTAGCGAGTAGAATGCTTTTGGCAACACTATCTTCCCGCTCCCCTTCCCCAAAGCCTTTGTCAGAAAAAGGATAATTTTCAAGTTTGAGCAATTTCATAACTACCACCCCAACTGTCACCTGAACAACTAAGTTTCTGACATACTATAGTTTAAATCAGCCACATGCATGTCATTTCTACAATAAGAAATAAAAAACAACCATCTAAAAGAAATGCCAAGAAATAGACACCAACCTTTACATATGACATGTATTGAGCACCATCAGCATGATAGGTATTACGCTTATGTAGTTTGTCACCTCCTCCGAGTTTTGAATCAGTGGAAACCAATGGCTTTTTACATTTCTCCCTCAATAAGTTTTCCTTATAAGTCCTGACACCAAAGGAACAACCAAGATTAACTTTTGAGTTGCATGACACATTAGTAGATCAGTTTGAAGTTATTATTAATTTGGAAAATACATAAAATGTACATGAACCATAAAAAAACACGAATGTAGACGGAAAATTTGTAGCGGCCTTGAATAACATCAAAATCCATGCCAGAACCGAAACATTCAAAATAAACTTCCATGTCATATGCAGTGAATAAAAGAAATAAAAGAAACATCTAAACATAAGGTTTCAATCACAACTGCATTAGGTCAATTATGTTTGACTTATCAGTGAAAACTATTACAAATACACCTCTGTGACGATCATATAGCATATAATATTGAGTAAACCCATAACTGAGCTATCATCCTCGGGGCTCCTTTCAATAGGTTGCCTATAAGATTTTAAGACTTGAAGATGGATGTAGTGCCATGTAGCCACAAACCTCAACTACTATCTATATTGGAGGAAAAGTGTAAAGATTACAGAATTATCAGAGGGCAAAGAACAAAAAAGTAAATGGAAAGAGAAATAGAAGGATAAACTTTTGCAGCATATCAGATAAAATGGTGCAAAAACCCACAAGAATTTCAAGTACTTGTAAGGAAAAGGAAACAACAAAAAATACCAACTAAATTCAATATGCTGCTGTGAGCATATGCGTCCATTAATATATGCAGGCCTTCACTTCCTAACAGACAGACAGAAACAAAAAGACACACACACGCACGCACGCACGCACACACACAGAGAGAGAGGGAGAAGACAGTATAGGGCCCCAATAGTTGACAGACCTCGAGTTCCTCAAGCTTGTGAGCATAGCAAACTGGTTCAGAATTTTCAAAACACAAAAGCATCCGATTGATGCTACATATGCTGTGTTGAGGGTATACCCAGATAGAGTTGATTATGAATTTATCATATATCCAAGATGTCAATAATACACATACACACACACAAACATACATTTATTCTACTTGCTCATGATAGAATGTCAGTAATCTCTTGAAAGGATCATTTTTCAATAGATAGTTGAGAACTACTAGAAACTGGTAATTCATTATTTTCCTCTTCTTAACGCAGGATATCTCATATGGTTATATGAGCCTAAGGAAAAAAATTAATCAAAAATTCCCTATAATGACTAAAATAAACAGTCACAATTGTCAGCCTCATTTTGGTAAAGTTAATCACCTCCCCTGAAGTTCTCCAGTCCTTATCGCTGCAGAAGCCTGATTATCACTACTACATGCTTTTTCATCCGCGGCCAAAGAGCAAGACTCTGATGTAGCCTCCAAATTCTCCTCAACAGTGTGAAATAAAGATTCATTTTCATACGAGGAACTCCTTCCATCAGCATTCCTTCTGGCCATACAAGGAAAAACCGATCATGTCAAATAAAAAACAAAAACAAGCTTAAAAATATGACAAGAAATCCCACAACAATAACAGAGCTCTCTAAAAGTCAAATCGTGGTTCTCAGCCAAGTTCTATATGTAAGTTGAGTTGTAAATATGAAAGAAGATATATATATACACCAAGGGCAAGAATACAAAATAAAGCTTGCAGCTGCAGTCAACCTCCATTTTCTTTGTAAGACTTCCCTTTCTGGATCTTTACTACTTTCACAAACTTCCTTCAACTTCTGCAAATAGTTAAGCATCCTGCCAAAATAAGAAAAATTAAAAGGAATTAACTACAGAAGCAGCAAAGACATCAATTAAATTTGGATTCTAAGAAAATGATATCACATAAAACAAAAATACTGAACAAGTGCATAGAGCAGCAAAGTGGCATACCCAAAGTGATAATTCCGTATCCTTGAGCAGTACGCTTTCTTATCAGCATTTAAACATTTTTCCCGATGAATAATTTCATCGGGGTGAAGGTTACCAGAACAGAGTGATGCTCCCCTGCAACAATATGTTCCATATAAAATGTCAAGCTCAGACTATAAATGTAAGTGCTTAAAAAATCAAGCTAAAAATTCTAGAGCAATCTTGACACCTTGTATGAACTAGCAGTAATAAACTTATGCACCCAAAAGTGATTTAAATGATCAAATTCGAGATTAAATGAAGAACATAAAAAACTGGACAGTTTTGATGTCTTGACAATCCA
>JAOXYD010000007.1:9456073-9470031 GCA_028565735.1 Pinacopodium congolense
GGCCCTTCAAAAAGTAAACTCAAAGGCAATCAAAGTCCTATCAGATAAAAAATATCGCAAATTAAGAGTTTAAGGTTAAAGGTTAGTGGAAATTCAACATCTTCATTTTTTTCCTGCAGAAGCTAAAATAAATAATCACCCCCCTTCATCCAAAAATTTAACAAAGGAAAAGAAAAGGTTTGAAATCTCTGTAACAGCCACAATGCAAACTAGAATCCCATGTCGCATATTTGCTCATGCATACATATCAAAATAACCAAAAAAAGTTGTAATAAAGAATATAAATGCTGCATAAGCCAAAATTAGAACATGATAGATCATAGAGGACAACAAGGATTATTCAAAAAAAAAGAATTTAGCTCCACCAACAAGCAAAAGGCCATAAAACAAGGAGCTTCAAAGCCACTCATTCTTACAAATTTAAAACAATTTAATCAGTACTTGCCATCTGTGAAATGGATTTCCAAAATGAAAGTTGTCCCCCCCAAGCAATGCTTCAACAACTTCTTCTGCATTTTGTCCTCCAGGCAGAAACTTCATCAGAAAATTTCTCTCCTCTTCTGATAAAGTTGTTAGCCAAACCTAAATCAAATTCCAACTTCAATAGGCATCATGCTCACTAGGAAAAACATAATTCACACATACAAAAATGATAGGATTATAAATACCTCTTTTGAAAGAATTAATGCCAAATTTTCCAACCCAAAAACCTCTTGCAGAACAGCAAAAACATCAGCCAAGCCATTGCAATACTGAGAACCAGAATCAATAAATGGCCTCAGATCTCTCTGACTAATGCCTATTTGTTCCCTTCTGGCAACAACCTTGCTTTGTTTGTCATCCCACTGTAGATTAATATGAGATTTTGCACTAAATTTATTCTTCAACAATTCTATTTTTCTCTTTTTTGTTTTGTACTGCTCTGAAGGGCCACCATTTGCAATGCTGATACCATTAAGCCGCTTTCTCTGATGATCAGCCGCCATTCTCCAAAATATTACTAAAGAAAGAATGCTAACATTACAGTTGGCACACGTAAAGAATGCCTTCCTCTACCTGATTGAAAACCATCATTACATTCGCATAACAATTAATATGAATCTTAATCCCAAAATTACAGATTTCTTATATTGTTATGCCTTGTAACCAAGGAATCCTGCAATTTGATGCAAAGTAACTATTGTGCAGAAAACATTCACAAGTGATGAATATCCAATAAATATGCTATCAATGTTTTCTAATGGAACATAACAAAAACTAGATATTCAAGCAGTCTAGGATAAAAGCAAAGCCTCCCTTCATAGCAGACATATCATGTCGAACAAAAGGGAAAAATCAAAACCCACAAAAATGACGAGGAATACACTGAATACATCTAATAGAATTTTAAGCTTAAAGTATTCGAATGCCTCAGGCAATTGGGGACACACATTATTACGATCAAATACAATGGATGGAGGGAGCATCTAGTTTTTCTTTCTTTTTTTTCTTTCAACATAGAAAAAGAAGGAAAAGATAAATAAAGAAGTAAAATTTTTGTGATTAATAGTGACGGTATCTAAAAGCACAGAGTAGTCTAACTACACTAATTAATTTGCGAAGTCAAAAGTTTCGTTTAGATAATTGTGATAAACAGAGAAAACGATAGATTGCCTAACTATTCATCTGAACCAAAAATCCAATTATCCAGTATTTCCTAGGAAAAGAAAAGCCCTTTCACAATTATCCCCTCTTTCCGAACTGCCATCCCACTCAATCTTCCCCAAATATTAATAAAAATGAACTATAGAGGAGAATGAAATTGACAACAAGCAGAGTACCAAAAATAAATTAAAAAGAAAAAAAATACGTAGAAAAGGCTAATTGAAAAGAATGATCTGAATAAAATTATAAAAAGTAATCGTTTACTCAACAATGACTATTTGGAATAAATAAAAAGCAAAACTCAATTAGATTGAAACAAATGAACTAGCAAACAAAACAGACTAATAAACAGATACAAACGGAATTAACAAAAATTTTCAATAAACCTTAATCACGTAAGCAACACCCACACAAGGGAAGACAGCAAAACGAAAGGAGCAACAATAAAGATAGCACCTTTCAAGTGAAAAAACAGTGAAACCCTAAGAAAATAGACAGGAAAAAAGAAGGAAAAGCGAAAAAGCACACCTTTATGTCAATGGAAGAAGGAAAACACTAGCCTTGAGGACGAAGAACCCTAGTGTGTATGATCAGAATAGATAGAAGATGATACAGGAGAAAGATAGACAAATAGAGAGACGGGTTTAGGGTAAAAGGCGTAGAAAGGGTGTTATCCAATCCAATCCAATCCAATCCAATCCACTTGGCTGCTACTACAATGGTTTCTTTGTGTGAGAAAAGGAAAGAGAGTGAATAGATATGACCCCAAAAAAAAAAAAACCACACACATACGCACAATAACAGTATATGAAGAAAAAAAAAAGGTACACACTCCACACAGAGACCACATGCGAGAGAGGCTGGACCCCAAAAAAAGAAAAAAGAGGAAAAAGAGGCCTTATTAATACGTAATATTATATATAATAATATTATGTATTAAAATAAGCATTATGTATATTAAAATTGAATTTGTTATTGATTGTTAAGAATATATTAAATAAAATTTTAAATTTAAATAATGTTTGAAAATTTAAATTTTTGATATTCATATAAGAGTTTATTTTATGCTTTCTCAACTTTTAAAGTTTTTAATTTATTGATAAACTTTTAAAAGTTTGTTTAACTTGAAAAAAAATTAGACATTATTAATTTCATATTGCTATAGTTAACGAATTTTGCCATATAGAGTGTTATGTGGATGTCAACATATACAATTCCAACTTTTAAAAATTTTTAATTTAAAAAATAATTTTTTAAAAAAATTAATTGAGTATTTAACTTTTAAAATTTTTTAATTCAACAACTAAAGTTTTAAAATTCTCAATTTTTTATTAAACTTTTAAAATTTTGCAATTGGCAAAAGATTCACTTTACCCCTCAACGTTTCAGAAATAATTCAATTTGCCTTATAACATTTGTAAAATAGTTTAATTTGCCCCTGAACCTTTATTAAATTAACTTTTCTATCAATCAACTGTTAATAATACATACGTAGGATGCTGACATAAAAATATGAAACTCAAATATAATACTGACATGGATTTAAAAAATATATAATTATGATCTAATCTAAATCCGAAATAAACAAATACTAAAATAATTATTTTAAAAAAAATTTGCATAAACATTATTTTTTGATCACACATTGCCATGTCAACATCTCACAAGTGCATAATTAATAATTGATTAATAGAAAGTCAACTTAATAAAAGTTTAGGGGGCAATTTGTATCATTTTACAAATGTTATGGGGTAAAATAATATCTCTTAAAACCTTATGGGGCAAATTGAATCATTTTACAAACGTTATAAGATAAAGTGATACCTCTTAAGATGTTATGGGGTAAATTAAACCATTTCTGAAACGTTAAGGAGCAAAGTAAATCTTTTGCCTTTTCCATTTAGTAACTAGTTTTTTAAATTCATTTAAATTTAATTTAATTTAATTTTTTCCTTTTAAAATAATAAGTGATTAAAACATTAATATTTTATTAATAAATATTATATAATGAGTTTTAAGTTTAGTTAACAAATACTTAATTATAAAAATAATAAATAGATAAGTGAATAACCTTTTGGGATTTTTTCAATTGATTAATAAATTTTTAAAAATTTTCAATTAAATGAGCAATTTTCAAAAAAGTTAGTCAATTAAAGTAAAAACTTAAACTCATGCTGATGTGACTAATAGACTTTGTCACATGAGCAACCACATTCATGTGTACAATTTCAACTTTTAAAAATTTGCAATTCAATAAGTAACTTTTAAAAAATTTTCAATTCAATTTCCATCTTTAAAATTTTTTTAATTTAGTTATCAACCTTTTAAAATTCATTCAAATTATATCAAAATTAGTTTTTTCTTATAAAAATAATAAGTGATTAATACATTAATATTTTATAAAAAAATATTGTGTAATAAAATTTTAATTTAATTAACATTTATTCATGAATTGTTTCCTTTAAGTCAAAGATTGATCAAGTTTAAAACTTAGATATCTTTTAAAAGAATTAACTAAATTTATAAATCAATATACAATACTTCATAATAGAATATTAGTATATTAATCAATTATTATTTTTATAAGGAAAAAAACTAATTTTTATTTGATTGGAATAAATTTTTAAAATTTGTTACTAAATTGAAAAATTTTAAAGGCTAGACACTGAATTGAAAAGTATAAAAAGTTATTCACTGAATTAAAAATTTTTTAAAGTTGAGGTTGTATACGTAGACGCTCACATGATACTTTTATCGTGTGACTGTCCACGTGACAAAGTTTGTTAGTCATGTCAACATGAGTTTAAGTGTTTATCTTCATTAATCAACTTTTTAAAGGTTTGTCACCTAATTAACAATATTTAATGGTTTGTCATTCAACTAAAAAAAAAATCATAAAAGATTACTCACTTGTCTATTTACTATCCCTTAATATATTAAACTCTTTTTCAAAGAATATCAAAGGTTTAGATTTGATAAGTCTTAAACCTAAGAAAAACTTTATGAATAAATATTTTAAATTAAATATATAATAACCCAAAAATATCTTTACATAAATAAATTTAGATTTAAGATATAGTACTGATTTATAACAAAATATAAATATAAATATAAAAAAGAACTTATCTTTTTCAAAAATTTGAAAATTGAAAATTCTTTTATGATAGATATGAAATAAAAAATCTAAAAATATTATTTTTTTGTTATATAAGAAGTCAAATTAAATTAAATTCATTTTAATTTTTAATTAATAGTATTATTTGTATTAACTCTTAAAATTATTTTATTCTAAATATTTGTATCATTTTATTCATTAATTTTACATTGATAGTATGTTATTTTTAATTGAAAAATTAATATATAGTTTTTTATAGTGAGATTATACATTAATTTTTTTAGTATAATAGTTTTTAATCTTTTAAAGAAATAATATTTTTTATGTTTATATTTATTCTTTATTATAAATCATTAACATAAATTTAAATATAATTTTATTTATAAAAAGCATTATGTGACTACCACATATTTAATTTAAAAGATTTAATTATGAATTGTTTCTTTTAAGTTAAAAACTTTATCAAGTTTAAATCTTAGATATCCTTTGATAGAGAGTCTAACATCAAGTTTAAATCTTAGATATCCTTTGATAGAGAGTCTAACATATAGTTAAATAGTTATACTAAACTTAGAAATGGTTATATAATATTGTCTAATAAAATATTAATGTATTACTTACTTATTATTTTTATAAAAAACTAAGTTTGATCTTATTTGAATAAATTTTAAAAACTTTATCATTAAATTCAAAATTTTTAAAGGTTAAACACCAATTGAAAATTTCTAAAAAATTGGTTACTTAATTAAAATTTTTAAAAGGTTGGGGTTATATATTTGAACATTCATATGGCACTTTGCTCTCTGATTGCCTACATAATAAAATCCATTAGCTTCATCAGTATGAAACTAACGACATCTAACTTTTTTTCTGAGTTGAAAGAATTTTTTAAAGGTTAATCACTCAATTGAAAACTTTTTAAGGTTTGACACTAAATTAAAAAAATCTTAAAAGGTTGACCATTAGTGCATTTGTTATCTCTTTCTTTTACGGTAAAGTCTTTGATAATTATCAATTTTTACTCTCCTTGTTATTAACATTTTAAGGAAATTCACATGCAAATATGCCATACTATCAAAAAATAGGGAAAAGATCATTGAAGTTATCTCTTTGGTACATAAAGCCATCTTAACTAATTAATTGAGATAATAAGCAACATATTATATGTGAGCAACTTAAAAAATGACGAGGAATACGAGAGGATTGAGAAAGTAGATAAATAGTCGAGATAAAAATGGAAAAGACAAAGGCAACAAAAGTTTGGTGATTTATCTAGAGACGTGTTTCAACAAAGTTGAAAATTCAATGAAAAACTCCAAGCCAAGTGTTTTACCAAATGACCTCCCTACAAGTTTCACTAATTATAAAAAAAGGAATTATTTTGAATATTATACTATTTACAAAAACAATATTACTCCTCATTGACATTTAAAAGAGAGAGTAAATTGAGTGTTGTTGAATTAAATAAGTTTTTTCTACTTAAAAATACAACTTGACACATTCAATGATATGAAATATCAATTTAATTTAAAATTAATCACATAAATAAAAATGTTATAAAGAGTATAAGAAAATTGTAAATCAATTTTATAATAGTTTGACAAATAGTCCTTACTTACATATATGTTCTAACTCTCTATAAAATTTTACTAACCTTTCTCAATTAAACGAAGAGGAACCTCTTTCCAACAATCTTATTTGTTTGGATAAAAAGTAATCCTTATACAATCTTCCTTGAATATGATAATTACTACTCACCTTGCCTTTTTAAAGCAATTAAATAAGAAAAACAACCCTAAGTGAACTCTAGAACTCTATAACTAAAATGATATACTTTAAAAAACAAATCATTCAATATTAATGCGTGAATTTTTAAAAATACTTTGGGACTCTTTTAAGGTTATTCTTGTAGCTCTTAATAATCATTCACTTTTGTAACAATAGAAAACCTTGTATTTATATTTATAATAGCTTAAAATTACTATTAGAAATATTTAAAAAAACTAGTCATTGTAGTATTTATTAATAGTGATATTAAGAGACTATTATGACTTAGTAATTGACCAATGTAGTATAATAATCAAACTAATATCACAATATAAACTTGCTATGTAGAAAATATTACATTTCAAGTCACATTTGTCAATCATTGGGCAACTAATGTGCTATATTAGTTGACTAATATGATGATACAAATTAAATATCTAAATTTTTTAAGTTTGTTGACCAATATAACAAAAACCTAATATTGGCCAGTTGCTAACTTAGGTTGGTTAAGTGGTGCTCATAAAAATATTTTTCCAAATATTTTTTAAAGTTTTTCAAAATCATCAAACCTTTTTTTAATAAAAAACACATTTCAAAATATTTGTCGAAAGTGATTTAAAGTTTGAGAAGCTTTTATTTACAATCAAATGCTTAATTTGTTTTGATAATTGAACATATTTATGCATTACATTAAAAATATGAAATGTTTATACATGATGACCACTAAAACATGAAAGGGATAGACTACACAGCCGACGATTAATAGCTAACTGTAACTGTCGGTCCCATAAAAATATTGTGATATGATATTTTAATTATTATAATAAAATATAATAATAATAACATTATTATTATTATATGGACCTGTAGGTCATGGAAGACCATTTTTATTTCAATAATATATGATTTTGAGTAATTTTTGTATTATTGTTAAGGCATCAAAATAAATAAAGTATTAGTAGTAATTATTTTTTGTTATTCTTAAAATATGGATTGAATATCTCAATTTTATATATTATATATTACGACTTATGAAAATAATGTTTTATATATTATATTATTGATTACAGAATTTAAGCGCGTTAAATTATTATGTAAATATAACATATTAAAATTTATAAAATCTTGTTATTAAATAATAAATTAGTAATTAATTTATATCATTACTAATATTAATATTATAAATATAATTAAGTATTTTTATAAATTACGATAAGTTAATATTTTATTCTTAATTGAAAATATTGTCTAATAATTTAATCCTACAAAAATAAAGTTTAAAATTTCATACCGACTGGTCGGTATGTGTTGTATCGACAGGAAGACGATATGAAACTTTTGAGTTTCATAACGGTGACAAGTACCGGCAGTTCCAACTAACAAATGGAGGAACTTAAGTCCTATGTCAGGATCTAAGTGAAAATCACAAAAGTTTTTTGTTGCCCCCTCTCTATTTAGGCGTTTCTATATTAGATCTATTCCCCTCTTCTTCTACATGTCACTACCCTACCCCTTCTCCAGTCTCTCTTCTTACCGTAAAACTCCCCAACACTGAGTCACGATCCTGGCCAAGTTGCTCCTCCCTCGCACCACCATTATCTTACCATGTAATCTTTGTATGATCTTCTTCTTTCCCCAACTGCCATATTCATCTAATGTTTGCTACTTTCTCTCCCAACACCAGTGCTGCTTATTGCTTCCCTTTCTCTTTGATCACCGCTTGGGTCTAGTGTGAGTCTACTAGTCGCCTGCTGCTCACCTTTGCTTCCCAAACTTATCCCCCCTACTTAGGTATAATAAAAACAAATTGATATTTGTAATATCAATTAGCTTTCGCCTTATAAAATAGACTTAAGATAAAAGGTGGTGAGGCAAATTTTGTATGTAATTATTTTTTCCACTCTTTTATATTTTTGGTAATAATAAATTTTTATCTAATTTTTAATATTTAAATTAATTTATGGCTATTTTATTGAAAAGTCAATATACAATGTTATTTTTAATCTCTAATTAATACTAAATTAAGATAAGGACATTAAATGTTCCATTAATTCATATTTATATTTGTAATCTTTGGATAATATACTATTAAATGACCTAAAATGCATCATTAAATTTTTTATTTTGTTCCATAAATAGTTATGGTTTCTTTTTTATATTTTTGGTAATAATAAAATTTTTATTTAATTTTTTATATAAAAATTAATTTATGACTATTTTTGTTAGAAAATCAATTTTATTTTTATTTAATCTCTAATTAATCTAAATGTAGTTAATATATTAAATATTCTATTAACTCATAATTATATTTATAATCTTTTTTAATGTACTATTAAATGATCTTAAATACTCCATCAATTTATATTTACATTTGTAATCTTTTTTAATGTACTATCTTAAATACTTCATTATTTTATATTTATATTAATAATTTTTTAATAAAAATAAGAAGAAAAGAGTCTAAAAATTATTTTGATTACAACTAATTTATTTATTATCTTAAATTAATTAATAAATTAATTAATAAATTAAATTTATACTATTATTTTTTAGATAGACTTAAAGTTAAGTTAAAAACTATATAATATAATATATTTATGAACTATTTGTAAATTTTAGAAAATTAAGGGATTAATTTATAATTTTAAAATATTCAAAATAGTACTGATATTGATTGGTACCGATACAGTATCGTTTATAAACTAAATATGATACTAGTACCAATATAGTATTTAAAACATTTTACAAAAATTGTCCACTAATTTAATCCCACCGTATACCCTGATAATGGAACACCTAGTCAAAACACAAGGCATTTTATCTTTAAAGCATGTTTGTTTGGGTTTTTTGTTTCTGTTTTTTATTTCTATTTTTAAATACAAAAAAAAATACAAAAGTAAAAAATAATATAAAAATAACACACAAATAAAGTATAAAAACAAAAAATTACAGAAATTGAAAAAAGAAGTATAGAAACTGATGAAAATATAACAAATAAAAATAAAAAATAGAAATAAAAAACTAAACCAAATAGACCCTTAGTTAATATTAGGAAACTAGAGAAGTAAAAAGAGAGATATATTCTTGTTATGTAAAAAGATCAATTTTAACCTTAGTATTTTAGAATATTAAAAAAGAATTTCAACATTTGAAAAAAAGTTTAACTTAAAATTGTAATGTTTAAAAAACATTTAAATTAAACTCTGTAGTCTTTGAAAGAATAATTGTGGAAATTTTAATATATTTTAATCTCTCTCTGTTTTTGCATTTAGTCAAACTTTTGTTATTATCTTTCTTATTTTTTAGGTTTGTTAATGGTGGTTCATTTCGTTTAGGAATTCTATTACTATGAGTTAAATATGGTGTGAAAATCTTACAAGTTTGATTTTGATTTATAAGTATTTAAATTGATTATTGGATAAATAAAAGGGTTCTGATAGCATATTACAAGTTTGATAAAAGTTCCCTTTTAAATTTTTTTTTTTGGGTTTGCTCTCTCTTCTTAATAGTTACATAGAGAAGATTCTTGGAGTTCTATAAATCAATATTTGAGAGATGTTTAGTTAGGTTGTGGATTGTAGTTTTTTGTTATGGTTGATGTATTTTTGTATTGGTTATTATGTTTTTTTTTCAATTTTGTAATGTTAGTATGTTTTCTTTATCAATTTTTGCATTTAGAAAAATAGGAAACTAAAATAAAAAACAAAACAAGGCCTTATTAGTCTTCCAAATATTAACCAAAAAATAACACCTCTTTAGCTTTAAAGTAGTCACTCATTGGCAAATTCCAATTCTATGTAGCATAGTTATACCAGAAGGACTAGCTTCATTTTTTTTCCTATTACCAATCAAGATTAAAATTGAATATTCCCATATGATTTCACTACTAGTATTACTTCAATAAAGGAAAAAGTTTTAAGCCTCGTTTATATGGTACCGAAAGGTAAGGCAGTAAATTCTTCGACGCTATGGTAAACTATGCTACGTTAGTCTCCCTAAGGTAATAAGATACAGCGTAAGTTATGGTCAGACACGGTAGTTTTAAGTTCTTTAATAATTAATCCTTACATATATCTTCATTTCTTTAATTTCACTTTGTTTTTGTTTTAATTTTAATTTAGCTTTAATTAATTACTTTGTATTAGAACTTCTATTAAGATCTACTATAACATTTAATTGGAACGCCGACATTAGTTATAATTATATGTTTAATTTAATTTTATTGTATAAAGTTTTCAATAAAATAAAGCTTAATAAATTAAAAAAATTACTCAGCCTGCACACTATAGATATCTATAACTTGTGGGTTATATAATAATAATATACAGCCTCTAAATAGGACGTTTTAGTTAAGGTGATTATATTATTATATTATTTTATAATTTGTAAGTTATAGATGTCCATAATCTCTAGATCATGTAATCAGGCTTTAAATAAAAATTTTTAGTTGTTCAACCACAAACTAGTTTGGATTATTTGGACATAGAACAAAAATTTTCACAATTATTATTATATGATAATTTGTATTTAAAATAAATTTTCTAAAAATTATATTTCCACGTCTTAGGTATATTGAGGATGTTTGGGATTGAATATTTATAGTTTGTTAAAACTGTTAAATTTTGTAGGATTTTAATAAAAATTTAAAATATAATAATTGACAAAGTTCCGAAGATTTACTATTCAGAAGACTGAATCGAAAAGAAAGAAGAGATTAAACCTTCCAAGTTTAACAGCTTCAATTACGGGGTGGAAAACCAAATAATAAGTAGGAAGGCACGGGAGACGAAGAAAATATCTTCGGAAAATATTACGATCATGACGTTCTAAATGGTTAGGTCGGCGCGAATAAAGATGAGATGAGACCTTTGTCTGCCACGCGGTTCCAAATTGGCATCCTTACGTTGCTATCGAGTGGTCGTAAGCTTGCTTTCTTCGTTCCAAGTTACCCAGAGGTACCCACAAGGCCAAAGAGACATGTGATCCAAGCTTCCCTCCAACACCATCTTTTGTCTTCTTCTGCTCTTCTGGAGCACCATGACCAGGTGTTTTCGTTGGCGGAGAGTGTAGGTTACTCTTTGGCTAGCGACTACACTTTCTCTGTGTCTCTGTGTCATCTCTGTTCCTGCTCTCTGGTCTCTCATCAAGCGCGCTGTTAAAATTCAAGGTACTGTAATAATTATCATTCATGTTGTTTTTAACTTGACGATTATTACCAAACTGATTTCTACTGGGTTACTTTCTTTTGATTTTCAGATTTTGCAAAAGACTTTTGTTAGTGAAGATAAAAAGTACAGGTACCTCACCATGTTGCAGGCGAAATCTTATCCCTTTTTTCACTCATGTAACAACTAACAAGTTTGTGGTTGCTGATAGAGGAGAGACCATTACGTAAGCCATTTATCAGTATCAGGTTCCAGTTTTATGGGCTCCTGGTACTATCCTAGGTGGTGTGATAATGTATATTTCCTCTTGTCCATGTGGGCTACTGATTTGAAGGCACGATGGTTCCAAACAGAGGCAAGCGGCGTTGCTCATTTTCTGCATCCTCGTCAGTTTGGGGAGTAGTGCTCCTGTGCTTACTATGACTTAAAACAGACTTTGGCAACAATTGGTTCTGAATCACTATTATGAATCCCATGGCGTAAGTGATGACTATTATGTATCATTTGAGTTCTGTTGAGTCTTCATCCGCACCTCCTACACGTAAGCATATGTAGAAACTTATTCGTCTGAGATTTTTCGTTAGGAAGCTAACCACAATCAGCGTGGCAGAATTAAGTTACAATTTTTCTCGGATCTTTTTAATATAATTTAATTTAAATAACAAATAAAGAGAGTTTTTGACAAATCTTATTAATGTTTTTCCATTGAATTTGACTTTCTTCTCGAATTTGTTAGCTACAGTCATTTAAGTGTTCAGATTCTAATAATATTCGCAAATCAATTAAAAGAGAATTTAAAAATATGTTTTGAGAGGAAGAAAAGATTTGTAATACCAACTCGTTATTTTCATTCTTATAAAAAAAGACTTTAATTATAATTATATTTTAATTTTAATAAAATTAAATATATATATTTAATCAAAAAATTTGTCAAAATTTTATAATTAAGTTTAACTTCATTAAAATTTTTCTCTTCAAACTTTATAATTAAGTTTAACTTAATTAAAAATTTCTCTCATTTAATAAACTTTTATATATGATTCATTTAAGTTTCTAATATGCTAGTAATGATTATAAACTATAATTCTAATTTATAATTGTTAATTAGATAATTTAATTTAACTTTAATTTTTTAATTAAATAATTTATAATTATAAATCATGATTGATTTCTAGAAATGTGTTATGACCACCGAAATATTAGGAATATCAAAGTAGTTTGACTTAATCAGTTCATGTATGGTTATCATGTATAATTTAATCTTTTTATCACCTAATATTCGAATTGAAAAAAGATTATGGAATTAATGTCTACTTTATATAATTTAATTCTTATTAATTAGTAAATGATTTATAGTTGATATTTGAAAATATCTTTTCAAATTTTAATTCATTCTAATCATAAAATTCTTAAATTATTAATAATTAAAAATAGTGAAACATTCTCTTTAATTACTTTAGAATAATGAATCCTTTATTGATTCACTCAACTATATCTCTATAGTTCATATTGCATCTAAACACTATCGATTGAAGTATTCCATAGAATAGATTATAAATAGCATTAAAATATAGTAATTCCTATATGAGATAACTTCAGTAATGAATCTATTAGAGATTGATTACTTTTTTATAAGAAAGAAATATAATGCGTGCTAGTCTTACTGTTTCATCAATACTCTATCATGATGAAACTATGGATATGAACAATTTAGGATAAATTTAAAAATATAATTCGAGTTTCATAATTATAATCTCATTATAATTTCTAATTTTTTTCTTAGTAATTATTTCAAAGATTTTATCTTTATCATTAATTATTAAATATAATTAACAAAATATAAAAAGATAAAAAATGCATTTTTATTGAATAAATTTACAGTGTTATATATATAATTACAACTTATTGTTGCAATGGTATAAACTAACAATTTTCCACTTATACTAAATCTAATTACTTATGTATCTAATACTATATCCATCCATATGTTGATCATATCTGTTCTGAGACAATGGTTTAATGAGAAAATCTGCCATATTCTATTTAATAGGCACTCACCCTAATATGATGTTATTCCACTCTACTATCTTCTAGATTAGGTGAAAATTTTAAATATATATTTGAATTGCTAATGAGACCTTAGTTCATTCGTCTGTGCCATAACCGTTATTATTACAGTACAATACTACCAAATCAATAATGGACACTTCCCCTTAATTTGAAGTTTCTAACTTCATCCTCATAATCTCATTATTATTATTATCATA
>JAOXYD010000007.1:9476598-9491329 GCA_028565735.1 Pinacopodium congolense
TTTAAGATTAACATCATAAACTCAAACCATTAGTGATTAAGCATGTTTTGTTATCATCAAAACTAAGATTGGAACCTTCCTTGGTTCAACAATCTATTTACTAAAATTTTGACAAAATAGATAATCCAAAACATATTTTATGTTTGATGACAAACTATTGCATAGCTGCTTTATAGTTAAGATTATTATCTTTACAATTATATTTAGGATAATTGTTTATAATCATTTAAATATGTACAACACTAATGCCATCCCATTTCTCTAACAATCCAATAGCTCCACATTATCTAGATTCCTATATCCTACCTTAAATCACTATGCTTGCAAACTTACCTCTTAGTCATCTCCTTTTACTTGCACCTAATTCTTCTAAACTATTTTATACATAAGCATTTATTTCTAGCTAACTTTCAAAAGTTTAGAACCCACCTTCCCTCTTGCCTATGAAAGTATAGTGTGAGTTCTAAAAAAACCAAATTCCGACCATCCCCATAGCTATGCCTTCTCCATCCTCTTCTCTTTCTTTACCTCATATTCCACCCTAACCAATAATGGAAAGTTATCACTCTCCCATTCCTTTAAAACCATAGCCCTTACTACCTCCACTACCTCTAAACTAAGGCTCACCTATTACTAAGTGGTTGGTAACTCCACTATAATGAAGAAGCTCAAATACAATTTTTGTCAAGTGGTTGGTAACTTTAGTATAATGAAGAAACTCAAATATCTGTCTCTAGTTGATAGATATGGGGGAAGGATAGTTGTTCCTTAGGTTGATACCCTTAACCAAGGAGCAATTAACTAAAATATTGAAATGTTAGCTTCTTTATTCATAAAGGACATGCATTTCTAATTATACATAAATGGGCATAGCCAAATTAGACAAAGCAGGGGCTAAATGCAATAACACTAAATGAATAAAACTTATCGTTTCTTAAATTTAAATCTAAAGATTAAGATACAAGGTTAAAGAAATAGTTATATCCTTGAGTCAATGTAGACTAGCTACTAGATTGTAAAATAAACTAAACAAAAATAGTTAATATAATCTATTGCTTATAATATATTACTTTGAAAATTTTAGCTCAAGTAATTTTAGTACTAGCATTTCTTTAATCCACGTAAATACCGTTTATATGAAATTGGATAAATCTTTTCTAAAATTCCAAAGCATTCTAACAAAGTGGATAGATCTTTTCTGAAATTCCAAAGCATTCTAACATTTCTTTCCTTCTATATTGTATAGATACAGTAGTTTAAGACCTAATTTATAATCCCATTTTAAGGGATGGTAATGTTAGGAAACCCAGGTAATTTTGTTATTCCATTCTTAATAACTATAATCGTGATGGCATAATTGTTGGAGGGTCATCCATTTAAGAGTGCTAAATCTAAACTTTATAGTGGGCCAGAGGATAAATAAAGCCTTAGGAAGTTTAAATTTATACCAAACTAATGTAAACCAGGGCACTTTGAGGAAAACAATATTAAATAAAATTTTGCGGGACATGTTGTTAAATAAGCCTAAATAATGCCTAGACTATAATGCCCCCTGTGTCCATACTAGAGTTAAGGGAATAATTTAGGAGACTCTGCCTTAATAGTGTTGAACCTTTGAAATTGCAGCATTAGTTCCCATTTGATATGATCAACTTGTCCTTAGCCTTCAGTGGAAGCATGTGCCTTAAGTTAGATAACTCTGACATGAGGTGTAAGGGACTAGAATTAAACCAATTATCAAACTATAATGAAGTTTTTTTACCATTAGTTACTTTATAAGTACTATTCTCAACTTAACTCTTAACTACAACATTTATTGTAGCATCCTTGATGAGCTAGTATTTTGAAGGATTTTCCAAAATCTCTAGTCTTTGAGATAGTATGTATGATTCCATTACTTTGATAATGATTTATTATATGTAAAACTTCTCTAAATCCTTTTTGTTAAATTAACTTTGCATACAACTTTCATTAAATTAATTCCTAATCAACCTTACATATCTCTTGTAATACGATCACGACATTGGTTTTCTTGGTTACCTCCCTACTCTATAAGAAATATCCCATTATCTTCTTAATTACCTTGATGAAGTTTTTGGGCAAAATGAGATGATCAATCCAATAGAGATGCATCTTATTTATAATTAAGTTAATAACTCGAGTTCTACTATAAAAAGGTAAACTCCTATTACTCTAACTTCCTATTCCAGACCGTATTATATCAACAAGAACCTCACAGTCCTTATAAGTTGGCTTTGTAAAGAAGATATGTATACCCAAGTACTTGATTAGTAGAGGGTTTATAATCTTTTTAGTGATTTTTGAGAGTGAATTCACTTAAGAACATGCTATAGTGAAGGTGATTAGCTCACTTCTATCCAAGTTGATCCTTAGGCTTGACAGGCTCCTAAATGTTTAGGGACTCCATTATTAACTTTACTGATTGCTTATTAGCCCACGTACTAACATAAGATCATCTAGAAAAGCAAGGTTAAATAAACCTAACTTCTTGCACCTATTACGAAAAGTAAATATGGCAATATAAATTATATTTTTACTAATCAAACAAGATAGGATTTCAATATGAAGAGTAAAGTTATATGGGAATAAAGGATCTCCCTGCCTCATTCCCTTCCTTGAAATTTTTTGTATAGGTTCTCCATTGACTTAAATACTAAATGAAGTAGGGGTGATGCATTCCATAATCCAATTAATGAAGATACTTTAGAAACCAAACACTCTAAGTTTGTACTTAATAAAGTTCTAACTTACTAAGTTAAAGGCCTTATGAAAATCAATTTTAATGGCATATTTTTAACAACATTCCTTTTCCTATAATTCCTAAAGATTTCTTATGATAATGGAATGTTATTATCAATATTTCTGCCCTATAAAATCTTGTAACAATGAAAACCTAGAATGCATCTTGAGTTAATAAAAACATTATACATTCTTATATGAATCAACTTTCATAATTTATCCCTTGAATACTGGTTCACACTAGGCCTATGCTATTTGGAAATCTTCCTTGGGAAACCTATATGTATGGATGAGATTATTTCTTTAAAGAAAGGATTATGATATGTTAGCATATGTAAGCAAATATGGTTTAATCATGAATTGCCGAATTCCATATGTAAGCAAATATGGTTTAATCATGAATTGCCGAATTCCATTTACATAATGAGGTTTGATAAGAATGAAAGCATCGTCGAGGATTAGGTCTTGATAACTTACTAATGGAGACCTACCTTGTAACACAAAGGGAAAGAATGGAGAAAGATAATTAGAATGTTTGTAGGATTATTAGGAGTATATAGACCTCACCAATCCAATGAGGACTCAATAGAAAGCTTAGGTTGTGTTTGACATTACCTACAAAGGTATATAGTGGTACTTTAAAGGAAATATAGAGGCTAGTTATAACCTTATAGTAGCCTTTGATACAAAGGTAGAAATTAGGGAGGGAAACAAAAATTTTGAGGTAGAGAATAACTGTTGTAGGTTTTATCAATGATCTGTCCTCCTAAATTTACTCAAAGAATAATGGCTTAGTGAAATTTGTTCATCCTTTTATTAACAGGGGGAAGAGTAAGATAAACAACTTGAGTTTGAAAACTATTAAAAATCAAATTGATAGTATTTTCAAGTTTTTTTATTATATATTAACTCTTATTTTAGTGCTTAAATTTCCAATTTATGTTTCAAAATATTTAATTTTTAGGTTGATAGAAAGAAAAAAGAATTAAGCTAAAAATAGCACAAATATGTCATTTTCCATGAGTAAAATGGCGGTCTTGATGAACTACCTTTGTTCCCCCTTTAACTGACATTTATAGTCGACTTCTAGGCCTTTAACATGGGGTATTAATGGTGCCGATAGTCATTAATAGTGATAGACACATTGTTCCATCTTATTATCAACAATTTTGGCTTGTACATGGTGGACATTTAATACATGTTTGATGAGGACAAGAGGAGAAATCGATAACTCTCTAGACAAGGAGATTGTGCACTAGATAGTCTCCATTTTAGATTAAAAAAAAAGATACAAAATTTCTAGGGTTAGGTTTTTTAGTGTTCTTATTGCAAACACTTATATTGGAGAGTTTCAGTTGTTTTCGAGTTTCTGAATATTTGAGCTCATGATTCAGACCTATATTTTAGTTGGGAACTCACATTTGTTGTTTTCGAAACTCAATTTTCATTATATCTTACTCTTATTTTCATATTAATTAAAATTTGTTAGTTAACTTGCATATTTTCTATTCTTTGATTATCATGTGTTGTTAATTAGGATTTTGAGTTTTACTAGAGTTTAGATTATGGTTCAAAGCTTATTAATCATTATAGAGCTCATAATAAGTATACAAAACTGATATATCATTATATATCATTTTAGCTTTTGGATTAATCAAAGTATATGGTGTAATATGCATATCTTACTTCCTTTAATTAACATATTTAGATAAGTTGATTTTTAGCTAAGGATTGGTTAGGTAATGATTTAATTGAACTCTTGTGCATGTTTATGATATGATTTTATCAAAGTACATAATTCTCTTTCATAAGTTTGCTACTTAATAATAGAGAGATAGATAACATAGGATCCAAGAAATCTACTCAGGTTGTTGGGTCAATTAATAAATGACATTATCTATTCAATGTATGACCAATGTTTAATTAATTATGAGATTGTTAGTGCTGAGATAAGAGATTTTAGTATTAAGCTTCTTAATCTTTAAGCCTATTGCCTAAACCTATTGAATGACCAAACTATATGATAGGATTAACAAAGAAAAGACATAGGCCTAACCATAGCTTCATCTTGAATTTATTAAGATGCTCTAAATCAGTTATGATAAATCTTAAATACTCAATTAAATTATTGAAGATTTAAATCCTTAGCTAATCTTTTAGATTTAGTAATTTTTAAAAGCAACTTAACTTCCTTTACATAGTTCCAAATTGGTTAAGTTAGTTTATTATTTTTCAATTTCAATTTCAAATTCAATCAATTCAATCTTTCTAGATAATTGTAATCTAATTGACCTAGTAATTTTAGTGTTTTTCCTTGTGGGTTGACATCTAGGATCCTTTATCTACTATATTGTTTGTGACAAGTGCACTTCCTTGCAAGTTAGTTTTAAATTAGGTTTCAAAATTATGTTAAAAGAATAAATTAAATAAAACCAACAATATGTTTTGGCACTATTTCTGGGGAAATCCAAACTAGAATATTGGGAATAAATTGGTATCAATTACTCTAAAACTTGTTTATATTGTTTTTCTAAATTTTCATGCATTATTTTTCTTAATTTTAGTTTTTTTGGTTGATTTTTGTTATCATTCTTGTTTCATATGTTTGATTAATTAGTATCTTATCCTTATTTCATTATTTCTTTAATTTTGCATGCATAAACGAGACCATAAGCCAAAGCAATTTGAATTTGATCTGGAGCATGAGGTACTTTTCATAAGAAAAAGAAAGAATCTCGAGCTAGCATATCTAATCCATTAGAAGTAGGGACATTTAGTGAAACACACTCGGAATCATTAGAAATGGAACTATAGGGGCATGTAAGGAACCAACTATAATGGACTTAGGTATGAGAAATAGAGGAAGACTTGTGGCTAACATTGTTTGGCCTAGGGTAAATGCCAATAATTTAGAAATGCCTCATAGCATTATTTCTATGGTTAAGGCTTTACAATTTGATCATTCTTCTTCTGAGGATTCGAATAAACAATTGCAAAATCTCTTAGACATTTGTGATATTTTTCAAAATAATGGAGTTTCAAAGGATGTAATTATGCTTAGGATTTTCCCTTTTGCTCTCAGAGATAAAGCTGGATCCTAGTTTTCCACTCTTTAACCTAGTTCCATAACTACATGGGATGATCTTATGAAGCTATTCTTAACTAAATTCTTTCTACTAGCCAAGATTGTCAAAATGAAGACCAAGTGTAAGGTGCCAACATATACCCCAGAAGTATTATAGCATGTTTAAGGTGCATCAAGAACTGAACATAAAAAATGAATTAACATAATCATACTTAATGTAAAAGATTTAGATAAATGGGTAATTTTTTTCATTTCAACATGAACATACCTCTGTAATTTGGTCATCTCTTGGCCTGTATACTCCCAAATTGGATAATTCAAATTAGAAATTAAGATAAAGACATAAATCTAAACTTTTCATGAAGGAACCAAAATTTTAGTATGCCTATAAGGTTTTTGAATTCTGGCTTGAAGTTAAGTTATGGCTACTATCCTTGTTTTCAAACAACCTGTAGTGTTTGGGTATAACTCCCAAAATAATTAACCAAATTTTTTGAAATTTATGGCATTAAAAAATTAAGACATAGGGGAATGAAATTAATTGATAAGATCAAAGGCTAACGTGGGAAGTAAAGGAAGAATAGATACCAATATGCAATTTTTCTAAAGTTAACGCATAGACCAATTGGATTAAGGCATGCGTGGAGCAATTGGATTAAGAGATGTGTAACCAATAATAACAAAGCATATGTGTGGGTCTTGAAATTTCTAGAATGGGGATATGGAGAGGGGGTGCAGGACATTATAAGTTCAGATTTTCTCCTCTTCATTTCACCTTCTTCATCCCATCAATTTTCGTGTAAGAAATTAAGCTAATCTTAGGTGGAAATAAAGTTGGTGAGTCAAGTAAAGCCAAAGAGGAAGGGAAGGGAAGGTAATAGAAGACCCACTTTGTCAATTTTAAGATTTGGGATTTCACTTAGTTGATGTGGAATTGGTTCTTAGATGTTTCTTTGGTGTTATTATGGTTTTATCTACTTATAGAATTAGTTGAATATGACAAGAGAGAATTGTGTAGTGGAATTCTCTCTAGGGTTTATTTGAGTCAATCACATTGTTTAAGTCATAAATAAGCCTAAAGACCCCAAAATTGTGTGATTTTAGTTGAATATGAAACCTAAGCCATAGAGATAAATATCTTAAGAAGAGACTTTGATTTAATTATGGCTCTATGACTTTGGAAATTAAGATCAAAAAAGGTGACCTGATGCTAACCATGTTTTGGAGTAGCTTATGATATTTGCTTATATCTCATGATTTAAAAGTCTAAATAATCTGATTGTTGGTGCTATAAAAACTAAATACAAAAGGAAAAAAAGGTATAAAAGACCTTAAAACCCAGTTCAGAATTTTTCTATATGCATATTAATGAACAAATAGTTGTATGAATGAAGAAAGTGTTTGTCACAACCGTGATATTATTTTTGTTTATGATTTTTTACTGAATCTTATCCTAATCTTTTTAAATGCGTATGAGACCTTCCAAAAACTTCTAAATAAATGAAGTAGGACTTATCATGTGTGAATTGGGTGATTGAACAATGAAATTTAAGATTAAGTATAATGCATTTCAAAGAAAACGTACTAGTATATAAATGATTGATATGCATATTTATTGCTCATATATATATAATATGAATATAAAAGTGTGACTTTGACACCCTCCTAATGGTGGTAAGTTATGACTTGCATGTATGAATACATATATACATTTTATGACTTGAAATATATTTCACATGATTTGCTGATATATGAATTGTAAAATTTGCAAATGGTTAAAGGAAATGTTATGGTGCCTCCTCTATTGTCTTGGTTGTGGATAGATAGGTATGCCTATAGGGTTACATTGCAGCTGCTACAGTTTGACACCATTGGTATTCACAGTTTGATACCTTTGGGTATCCACAATTTGATACCTTATAGTATCCACAGTTTGATATCTTCAGATATCCATAACACTCATTATCCATACCCACAGAAAATGTGCAGACCTAACATTGAAAATAAAGTAAAGAGATATAGATAAGAAATACAGTATGACAACATAAATAATCTGTATATAAATGTGCATTTTCTTTTGTATTGATAATTTTTATCATTGAGTGTTGAATATCAATGTTCGAGTCTTGAAGGTGAATTTATGGTATATAAAAAATAAATTAATGCATGTTCTCATTATTTATTTGATTAAGTATGTCATCCTTATTTATATTTGTGCAATGTTTATGAATATATCTGCTTGGTGGATGACTACTGTGAGTAGTCATCTAAACTAAGTGTTTCCCTACTAAGCTTTCAAGCTTATCATAGGTGTTAATCCGTATGGGTTCAAATCATAGGAGTGAGGTACAGGAAACCTCTGCAGGGACCAAGGCTAATAGTTAGAAGAAACAGTACTTTTGAAATGTGTTTTTAGTTACATATGAATGTAAATGTAATGGTTAAAGGAAATTGTATGTTTTCTTTTAGGTTACCATGTAAATGAAAAAAAAAAGTTTTACTATTGTTATTTGACAATGTTAAGCATCAAGAACTTTTGTAATGTGTATCTATATATAGCATTGAACCGAAATGCACATTGTGAATGTATATATAGGAAATTGGTTGTCTCATGTGTGGATGGTTATAGGTTCTGTATAGGGGGTTTTACACTGAGATTAGCTCATTTGTATAGTATGCAAGTGACAGGTTATATAAGGCTTAGGAGAGGTTTAGAGAAATTTAGTCTAAGTGTCCTACTCATGTTTAGTAATTAGCAACAAGTATACATTTTTTACACTAAATTCATACCTTCTGCTAGGTATATCATAGATACTACTGCTAGCGTAATTAAATGAGAAAGACCTCAGATAAAAGATATAAGTTGATTAAGGAAATAAAGATGAATGCTTCATTGATTTGGTATCCCTAATTATCCTTGATTAATCAATCAATTCACATGCAATTCCAATCTACATCCAAATCAACTTAACGGCAGTGTACTGGTCATAAGTAATAAAGTGGAGCACATTTAAGACTTTGGAACGTAGAACCTACAGAGAAAATGTGTAAATACTAAGGCAATTGGATTACAATTATCTAAGGAACTAAAGATCTTCAATTTAAAAGGGTTAGATTAACTAAAACCAACCTAAAAAATTCCAACTATGCAATTGAATTCCAACTGACCTAAGGATTACCAAATGATTAAATGGTTAAGGACTCTGTCTAAATGACTTAAGTAAGTTATGAAATAGATTGGAATTCCTAATCTAGCCTTTCACTAAATTAAGCTAAAGCTATGGTTAAGTCATTGCCTTTTCTCTAATCATCCTAAATTGATCTTTGGTTATTTAATCAATTAATAGGCAGTAGGCTTAAAGTTCAAGAAGTTCTAATCCTAAATTCCTATTCAAGATTAGTGCCGTCATAATATCCAAGGTAGATTTCTTGGATCCTTGAATTAAACCATGTTGTTTACTGAATTTTCCAATGATTGAAAGTAGAAATTACTAGATCTTTAATCATCTTGCATCATATTCTAAGTAGCCAACTCAAAATAAGCATTACAATCTTAAATAAACAAACAATATGATCCAATTATGTGTTATAAACTCACTCAAGACATTCAAGAACCTATCTTTAACTAGAATTTAGCTCAAAAAATCATAAATAAATAAGAAATTTTGGATTAAAATGAAACAACCCATGTTCTTTCCATATATGAACAAAAAGAGTACAAAACAAGAGATTTAATGTTTAGAAAGCACCAAGTGACATATCAAACTAATGCACAACTTCCAATCACATCTATGAACTCCCTTAAATCCAAAAAAAAAACCTGAAATTGCAATATATAAAGGCTGGAAAATAAAAGGAAAAGAAAAAGAAAATAAAAACCTAAATACTAAGGAAAGAAGAACATAATCTAATTTCGATATAAATTCTCCCTTCAAATCCAACCTCATTTCTCTAAAATGACCATGAAGTCTTCTTTTATATTTCTGGAGAAAATAAGAATAAGTTTGAGAAAGTTGTAGCAAGTGGAGAGCAAGTTGCAGATGAAAATCAAGTGAAAAATACTAAAATAACACTTAAAGAGGAGCACAATGGTGAGCTATGAGACTGTCATTTAAGTCATTGTCTTCGAGAGTAAAATGGTGGCCTAAAGAGTATAACAGTGGGGTGAAAGTGGGTGCTATTTAACTCCTAAAACTTGATTTCTCAGCTAAAATTTTGAGAGTTTCTCCGCTTCTTAACTTTTATCTACATTGTACATGAATATTAATGATTGTTAAACACTTTAGCATCAATTAGAAGTAGGTGTACATTAAATTGGCTTGAAATGGTTATGAAAGTACATTGAAATCCAAGCCTAACAATGAATAGATTCTAGTACCATTCAGAGTGTAACCTTAATAAACCATATGGAATTCATACGATCAAAGATACCATAGCTTTACTAGCCCCAATGGAAATACTCAACAAAAAGTTAGATATTTTAGTGAGTAGAGATGGTAGTAATATATTTAGAGGACTGGTTAAATGTGAAAATTGTAAAAGTACCTCCCATTCATCTTTAGATTGTTAAGTAGGAACTCCTTTTACCCATAAGCTTGAACAAGCATAATTTATAGGAAAATATAATAGATAAAGAGGAAACCCTCACAAATTTTCATAGAGCAACAATTAGAACTACCAATAACCACCTTTAGCCAATCCTCAGAAAGCCCCTCCACCTAACTTTAGAACCAATCGACGTCCATAAGAGAAATTTGGTTTTGAGGATATAGTGATGAAGTACACTTAGGGCAATGAGCCTAATATGTAAAATCATGATGATTCTATTAAAAATTTGGAGACTCATATAAGTTAGATTGCACAGATATTATAGGAAAGGTTACCAATAAGTTACCTAATACTATTGAAGCTAATCTTAGAGAACATGTTAAATTCATTACCTTAAGAAATGTTAAAGAAGTGAAGAGTGTAGTTTAAAAGAAGAAGAAGCAAGAAGAGAAAGTTGGGGGGAGTGAGGAGAAAGAGAAAATTGAAGAGAATGAGATAAAGAAAGAGAAAGAAGTAGAAAGGGAGAAGGAGGATATACCACCTAGGTTGTTTGTTGATTCCAATATGCAACCTTAAAAGCTGAAGATTCCATATCTTTAAATATTTAAGAATTCTAACTTAGATAAGAAATTTGGGAATTTTTTATAAATGTTCAAGAAGTTGCACATAAATATCCCATTTATTGATGACATTTCAAAAATGCGTACTTATGCAAACTTTTTGAAGGAAATACTTTTACAGAATAGGAAGTTGGAAGAGTATGAGATGGTTAAGCTTAATGAAAAGTGTTATGCTATTTTACTTAAGAAGTTACCTCTAAAGCTTGAGGTCCATGGTAGCTTCACCATTCCTTATACCATAGGTAACCTTCAAATTGACAGGGCTTTGATGGACTTAGGAACTAGTATCAATTTGATGCTTGTTTCTATTTTTAAGAAGTTAAGATTAGAAAAACTCAAATCCACAACAGTCTCATTATAGTTGGTCGATTGTTCTGTGATTTATCCAAGAGGAATCATCAAGGATGTATTAGTAAAAGTGGATAAGTTCATTTTTCTTATTGATTTCTTGATTTTTATATAGAAAAGGATAGCAAGGTATCTATCACTTTACAAGGTGTCTATCATTTTATGATGGCTATTCGTGGCTACAACAAGGGAACTTATCAATGATCATAGAGGAAAGCTTATCTTTAGGATTTAGGATGAAGAAATTGAGTGTGATTCATTTAGAGTAATGAAGCATCCCATTAATTTTTTTTTTGTAATTTCATCAGAGTTAGTTCCATTCAGAGTGATCTATCTATTTTTCTTTGCTCAGATCTACTAAAAAAGTTATTGATTCATCCCTATTCTTTAGACTTAGATGAGGAGGAGTTTAAGGAAGTGCTAGAAGAGTTAGGAGGAGGAGTCCTCTAGTTGAATTCAATCTAGGCCTATTCCAAAGTCATTTGTTGAAGGGCCCCTAACTCATGACCTTAAGTCTCCCCCCTTACAAGTAAAGTATGCCTTTTTAAGACATCTATTGCATTTACCTATTATATTTCATTATCATTAACTAATACTATATAGTAGAGATTGTTAAGAGTGCTACAAAAACATCAGTGTGCAATAGGATGGTCTTTAGCCAATATAAAAGGATTGAACCCTTTAATTTGAACTTATATAGTTTTGAAGGAGGATGGAAGTAAGTCCTTAGTGCAGCTAGCGTAGATTGAATTAAAATATGAAGGAAGTGGTAAAGAATGAAGTAGTTAAACTTCTAGATACATGTATTATCTTTCCCATCTCTAATTTTTCATTGATTATCCCTGTTCAAGTTATACCTATGAAAGGATGAAATACAATCATGAAGAATGAGTAAAATAAGTTAATAGGCACAAGGAAAGTCATGGGATGGCATATGTCTATTGATTATTAAAAGATAAATAATGCTACATATAAGGATCAATTTCTTCTACCCTTCATTAATCAAGTGATGGAAAGATTAGTAGGGCATGTTTTTTCATTGTGCTTTGGATGGTTATAGTGGATATAGGCAAATTCCTATAGCCCTTGAGGATTAGGAAGATACTACCTTTACATGCCCCTTTGGAACTTCTATGTACCGACGTATGCCATTTATCTTATGTAATGCTCCAAACATTTTTTAGTGTTAGATGATGACAATCTTTGTAAAGATGATAAAGACTTACATAGAGGCATTCATGGACAACTTTTCTATTTTTGGCACATTATTTTGTGAATTTTTAGAAAATTTAGACGAGTTGTTAAGGAGATGTGAGGAGACCATTTTGGATTTAAATTAGGAAAATTTTCATTTTATGATGAAAGAGTGTATTATATTAGGTCAAAAGATTTCAAGCAGGAGTATAGAAGTAGATCAAAAAAAGATTAAAGTAATATATTAACTTCCACCACCCGACTCACTTAGAAAGATTAGGAGTTTTTTTAGGACATGATAGGTTCTACAGGAGGTTTATTAAGGATTTTTCTAAGATTTAACTAAGGACGTTGTCTTAATTTTTTATAATAACTATATATGTTCCTTTTAGCTATTACAAGAGAAAATCTCTAATGCATCCATTCCTGTTTGACCTGACTAGTCTCTTCCATCTGAGTTTACTTGCATCACACATTGACCTTTGATATATTATATAAATAAAACCTTGAATTATGCACAGAAAAATTATACCACAACTAAGAAAGAGATATTAGCTACTTTATTTACCTTTGATAAGTTTCAATACTATTTGAAACTTTACAAAATGATAGTTTATACAGACCATTTAACTCTCAAGTTTTGGATTAACAAACCTAATGCAAAGCCACGATTGATTCGATAGGTTTCCTTTTACAAGAGTTTGACATTGAAATTACAGATAAGATGGGAGGAGAAGCTTTTATGGCTAACTATTTATCACATATGAGTAAAGAAGTGATGGAGAAAGGAGAAGTCCAAGACATTATGGACGCTAAATAACAAGTACAAGCTTTAATTACCCCATCATGGTATGCTGACATTGTGAATTACTTGGGAAGTAACGTTCTTCCCCTGATTTTGTATACTAATAGAAGAAGAAGTTCTTAAAAGAGTTCAAGAGATATCTTTGTTATGATTCTTATTTGTACAAGATTTATGCTGATGGCATTATTAAAACATGTGTGTCTAAGGAGGAACTGCCCTCTATTATACCATTCTCAATCTCGAGGACCAAAGGACAATTCGGTCCTATTAGGATGGCACATAAGGTATTGAAGTGTGGTTTATATTGACCCAATTTGCTTAGGGACGCATATTAATTTATTAAATCTTATGACAATTGTCAAAGAATCAGGAACATTTTAGGGAGACACGAGATGCTATTGAATAACGTTCTAACGGGTGAGATTTGATAAGATTGAAATTTATTAAATTTTCATATGCTTTTTAATGTTATTTCAATCTTATTTTATTATTTAAATACTCAAATTACGTTATATTATGTTTAATGACAAGTTTATTTCGTTAGCACAAATTTTGGGTCAGAGCATGAAGAATTTAAAGCAGTTTGAGGAAAATACAAAGATTACATCCATTTGAAAAAAAAAAAGTAAACATTAGTTTGTGAAGCAAGCTGCCAAAACACAGCTTGTTTTGCATTAAGCAAAACAACGAGCAGCATAGGCTACAAGAGTGCTACACATTCGGACAATACAAAAGGAAGGAGCAGGAGAATTAATTTGGAATTATGCATAAAAACCTAGGCAACAAGTGGACAAGGGCAACTGCAGCTGCTATCTTGGCTTGGAGGAGTGCAAGGTGGAGACACGACTTGAACTTGGTCTTCTGCTTGCTTGCTTAACCAAAAGACAAGGAGGAGGTCATCGGCTACGAGAGATTGGCATGGGGCTACTGACTAGGAGAGGGGACGACAATTTTGTTGTCCCAGATTCCAAAAGTAGTGCATTCTTTGGCCTTTAGGAATTCAATTCCAATTTAATTACTGTTCATGATTTTGCTTTTGCTTTATAAATGCAGTTGTAGTTTTCGTGTTATATTTCTTTTTGTTTTGTTATTTCTAAGTTTATTGCTTTATTCCTTCTTATATTATAACATTTATTTGTTTATGTTATTAATTTTGTCTTTAGCAAATTTGAAATAGATTCCTTTTCAAGTTTTTATTTTAGTTATGCTTTATGTCTTGATTATTTATTAGGTTTTAATTGATTTATTTTCCATTTTTATTTAATTTATTGTTATTAGAATTTTTGCTAGAAATTTAGTTTAAGTTTTGATTAATTAAGTTTTAGTTAATTAAGTAATAGCTTAAGTAATGTATGTTTGCATTAATTTAAA
>JAOXYD010000007.1:9505514-9521628 GCA_028565735.1 Pinacopodium congolense
AATTTTTATATTTTTATATTAAATTTTGTATATTTTTATACTATTTTTTTAATTTTTATATTAAAAAAATAAAAAACTAAAACTAAAAACAGAAATTCAACAACACATACTCAACTAAAGTAATAATCCCGAGAGGATCACAAATGAGGAAATGAAAAATTGCAGCCAAAAATTTTGTCTTGACCGTGACAGACACTTATCTAGTACGCTGAAGACCTTACAAGTTCAGGTCTTCATTTTCTTGTGCTATTTAATTTCCCTACAGCCCATGTTATGGCTTAGTCGATGCAAAAACCATTTTCTGTCCTTAAATGTCCATTTATACATCTACTAACTGAGGCTTAGAGAGAGCGATAAGTTATTCGGTACTGCTGTTGTGTAGCAGCTATTGCCTATTATAATCTCTATGGACAAACAAAAGGTTCTTGTTACTTAGATTCCGTACTGGTACGTAAGCAAGCCAAACTTTGAGACTAGGTCCCCTACGTGAAAGAGATAGAACGAAGGTGACACTTGGTCAAGTTCTACAGAAAGGGTAAACAAAACAAACAAAACAAACAAAGCAAAGCAAACAGTGTCTACGGACCGGACCCCTACAACAACTGATATTAGAAAGGCAAACACAGATGGACCCACGAGTAGATTTAAGAATTGTTGGAGAGGTCAAAAGTTTGAGTCGGCTCCTGTTGCACCTGTGACACAGTAACTATTTGCCAACTGTATACATTTTCTGTATCAATGCAAAAGCATGTTTACTTCGGTAACTCTTATCTTCTAGTCAATGTAGTGGTTCGAAATTTGGATAGGAATCGTCATCATCTACTACTAATAATAAAGGTGTTCATGAAGTTGAGTTTGATCTCCGTATCAGATTTTAGTTTTCAAAGGTCAATTCTCTGGTCCCTGTTCACGGAATCAGCACTTTGGTGCAGAAGCCGTTTTGATACAGTATCACTCAGACAAAGGACCCAAAAAGGGAAAAGAAAACTACTTAAGTTATACGAAAATAGTGAAAAAGCCGTGAATGAAAAGAGTTTTGCTCCCACCAACTTAAAAAGGAAATTATGTGTCTATTACCTTGTTGGAAAAGAATTTCACCACAATTCGAAGTGCTATCTTGTTTTTTTTGAAAACCCAAACAAATGAATTAATAAAGGATACTTACAAAAATTTAACCACCAAAAAAAAAAAAACACTTGGGATTCAACCCATACGCCAAAATAAAAACGACACAAGAACCATCTTTTTAACACTTTCCCAGTTAAGGCATCGGTAACACTTTAACGATCTCTAGAAACTTTACAGTGACTTCCACTTCTTTACTGCCATAAATGTATAAACTTCAGTTACACACAACTGATATTAACTGATGGTAAACATTGCATCAAAATCTAAAAACTGAAGACACCTTACGAGTAATTGATGATTACGGTCGTTATTCAACATAGTTTTCATTGTCATTGGTGTCCTTAAGCAATTTGTAGTTCTCATGGTCTCCGTTCTGTATCTCAACGTGGAAAGCTGTAACAAAGCAGCATTGGAAAGTTTAATAACTTTTACCAACATAGATTACTCCATGTTAAACTAGCAGTAGTATCTCCAAGGTGTGGAAAAGAAGAAATTAGACGTAAGTGACAACAGATAATGGAAAACGCTCCCTCAGTTGCCTGTTGTGTTAAATATAGTCAATGAGCTGCAAATACGTCAAATTCGGAATGTACTATGAATTCAACTTATTGAGAGGACAACAGAAGTCCATTATTTAAACAAATTGACTGAAGTAGCCACATGGAGTAATCACGTTGTCAGTAAAAGATAATGAGAGCATACTGCCTAGATAACGTTGGTGAACACCTCAAGTACGCATGACGTCACATGCTTTTATGTGCTTGCTCAGTGATATAAACACCTCTCAGAAACCGATGGACAACTCAAGTGGCTACTAACGGTTTTCCAATTTGCATATGATATATCTTGTGCTATTATGTTTCTTCAAGAGCACTAACAGAGAAAGCATGTGCATGATGTACCGTGCCTCCTAATGCTGGACTGGATTCCTAGGTAGGAACAAACGTGATCGTGTCTGCTTAAACAGAAAGGGACTGAAACACCCATCACAACATTTCAAGGTTGGCATTTTTTCAAAAACGTTTTAAGGTTGGATATCCTCTGCCTGGCGTCTCGTTTCCAGTGAAATTCTAAACTTAATTATAAATCAAACTATTAAGAAAATATCTTTTCTCCATCTCCAAGCATACAATTTCATTAATCAGGATTAAGAAATCCTTTTCTCGTTTCTCGGAGGTCCGCAAAGGCAGGATTTGCCCACTATGCAGTGTGGAATTTATGTCTCAGATAAGTAACTCTTAGCCGGTTTACAGCCTAATTGATACTTTTAGACCAATTGATAGAATTTAACCGATTTATGAAACTAGCGGAACGTTCCATCCGGAGCAGATTGAAGCCCAACAACAGCAAGAAGGCTTTTAGAATTTTATGATTGAAGAAAAAAAATCATGAAAGAAACAAATGTAGCTTGCCAAAAAGAAAAAAACAAATTGCTGAACATTTTAACATTACCTGAATTAGAATCATCAAGGTCTCGAAGCACTTCTTCCACAGATGCCAACATCGAATTCTCTAGGGCACTGTGCTTCCGATCCAACACATGAACTTCACTTTCTAGAAATTCCTTCTCAGATAAAAGAGATGTTAATTCCACATTTTCTCCCTCGCTGATGTCCCTTTGAAACTCTAGGCATAGAGTGGTAAACTGTTCCCTGTAAAGAACAAATACTTCCAATTTCCACATCTATGCAAAGGCATTAGTCATATAGAAATCAAGTAAGTCAAACTCTACCTAGAACAATCTAGTATGTAAGTTACTTTTTAAGTTCGAATAATCGTTTTTGTACATAATCAATCCTAATTAGCAAAACATTGATTCCAAAGCCCGTAGGCGCACGCAATATATTATCATTATTACAGTGTAGAAATTAAACCTAAAAATCATGTGATTGCATTATTGGAAACATAAACATTAATTTACCGTTAATACCGTTGGTCTCCAATTTTCTTAAGCATCTCGTTCCGCTTATTTCTAAGACAATTTAGCTCTTCCTCCAAAAGTTTAATGTGTTTCCTCGAATCGCCTTGGCGTCAAGGGGCAAAAATAAAAAAATAAATAAAGGTGAAGCATCAATAAGCGATTATTGCTTCAGATATTATCTATTCAATGAGCGGAATTCCTATTGTCTATATCCTGAAACTGAATCAGATGAATATGTAAAAGGAAATATGAAAGTAGGAGCAAATAGGGATTACAGGCAACAGAGATGAGTCCGTTTATCTCGAAATGGCAGACATAAAGTGACTTGGTGAGTTCCGATTCTCTGGCCTCCAAAGCGGCCTCCATTTCCGCGCATTTTACAATCTCAGACTCGATCTCTCGGGTAATCTGGATATTCTCTTCGATCTCTTCGTTCACCTAGCAAAAGTGTTAATATATCGCTACTGGATCAAACACACGATAGAATTTAGCACTGACAAATTAAGTCGCTATTGGATAGCGAGAGATGATATAGAGAAGGACGAAGAGACAAGACTTGATCGAGCATGTCCTTCAGAGCAGAGATTTGGCAGAGAATAGTTGCTGAATCCTCCATTTTTGTGCTTCCCTCTTTACCCGCGATTTTTATGATGGCCTTTTCACCCGGAATTCGTTTGGAATCATTGGGGTTTGAAATGTAGTAGTTAATCGTTTGGTCTGATGGTCAAGGTTGTTTAAAACTTTATAAATTGTTTAATATATTTTTATTTATTTAGTATTTAGTACTTTTATTTTCTAATTTTGATTTTGATTTTTGGTTGATATTTAAAACAAAAAAGTAAAAATAAATATTTGATTGATTAAAATTTGTAATAAAAAATTAATTTGGTATTGATATGAAATAATTTCAAACTTTTACATCAAAATATTCTTATACATTTAAAAAATATATATTTATTAACAAATTATATTAATTATTCAATATAAATGAAGAAACACAATTGTCTTTTTTTTCTTAATTTTTGTTCTAATTTTTCTCATTTTGTAAATAAAGAAATAAAATAAAATACAGTCAAATTGTAATTCACCTCTCTTATTTATGTATATATACATATATCTCTCTCTTCCCCTTAATATTGTTTTTCTTTTTCATATTCACTCCCAAACTATACTATTCACATTTTCATTATCTTATTCCATTTTTCACAGTTGGGCAACTCTAACCAATCAAATATTTATACCAATAAACCCCTCTCGTCAAGTCTGTCACAATCTTACTAAATTTATCCTATAAAATCATAAAAACCATTACAAAAATTGAGAAACAATGATAATGAAAAGTTGTCAGCCTTAGATTTGTCATCTCCAGTGATTATTGTTAATGACTACTACCACTATTAAACTTCTCTCGATATATCAGGAGTGAAAGCTTTACAATCTCATCATCATCATTACTCATATTGCCACCTATTAATAAAGTCTAAGTTAGGATTCCAAAAAGCTTTTTCTTTAATTCATTTAAATTTGTTGAAAAATTGAGTTTCTTACTTCAATAAAAGTTGTTCTACTAATAAAAAGCTTTTAATTAGTATAAAAAATCGTTGAGTTTTGAAATAGAAATATTTTTTAATGACTAGAGGAATATTCTAATCCCTAGAGATACAATTCCGGTGATCTTATGACAACTTCTTCAAAAAAATTTTGAAAAAAATCCATAAATCATGTTGATTTTTTCCCTTAAGAATCATAGCCAAATTTCTATCAAATTATGAATTAAAAATCACGAAAAAATATAGATGAAAATAAGATCAATGACCAAATTACATAATTGAATTATCCTAGAAAACTTAATGGGTCCTAAGTAATTAATTGAGTCTAATAACTTGTAAATGACACTGATTGAGATATTTTCTCTCCTTTTTTATATGTATGTTAGGAGTGGAACTTACATCACGAGACCCAAGCAAAGAAGTACATTAATTAGCTAATATAAGTCTTATGACACCCAAGTAGGAGTGCATTGGTTGTTTAAAAATTTTATTCTAAATTAAACAACCTAAGCCACTTAACATTAAACCAAAATTCAACTTATATGAATGTTATTCCAATTCAATTCAAATTCAATTAATTATAAACCACACACAAGTACATAAATATCGAGAGAATAGGAAAGAGAAGAACATTAAGATGTATAATGGTTCAGTAATTCCTAATAATTGCCTAATCCACGCTTAAATTACTTTGTTGGAAGTTTCAACTATATTAATCTTTCTTAAGGTGAAGAGTAACCCTTACAACTTCTTTTTTTCACAAATGAGGTGAAGAAAAACCATTTCAATCTTACTTCTCACAAAGAGGATGAAAAGTAACTCTTTACAATCTTACTTAAAGATAAAGAATAACTCTTTAGATGAAACCGATAATTCATAATTTAAGCCAATAAAGACAACTCCCAAATTCAAGCATCCTAAGCCTCAATTCAAGCTTATACAATTCAACAAATTCTTTATAAAAAAATAATTCTTAAATGGAGCTTACAATAAAACTTATATAATACTAAAACTAATGCCTCCCCTAATGCTTATACATAGCTTAAATCAATACAAATCACACTTCATAATAACAAGCAACTCAAATCTTATTTATCACAAGTTAATAGGATGTTTACTTTGGTTTTTGTTTGTGTTTTTGGTTTCCTGTTTTTTTAAACACATAAATCGATAAAGAAAACACAATAACCAATACAAAAACATAACAATCACAACAAAAAATCACATCCTACAACCTAACTAAACATCCCCTAAGAATAATCTATTAACACTCTTTTTTAATGACAAAGAGAAGCCTGTAACTCAACAACTAAATAACTAAAGCAAAGACCCCAAAATAAGTAACTAGTTACATCTTTAATGGTGTTTCAATGAAGCTCATTCAATAAAAACATTTATGCAAATTTCAGAGACAATTAAACAATATAACAAATGTCCTAATATCTCATCAGATCATTGAAGCAACAAAAATGGGATTGAAGCATCAAATAATACAATTAAACTCAAGAATATGCAAGCAATAAAAAACTTCAATATTTAAGTTTTAGCTTCAATATAAATGATTTTGATCCACTAAGATGAACAAAATTAGCACAAAAAACCTACTAAAACCTTAATTTATTAGTTAACAATAGATTCAAACAATAAAAATGAAATTGGAACATAAAATAGAAGAATTGAATCAAGAGTAACTTAAGAACTATCAAAATGATAGTATTTCAACTTCAGACTAAAAACAAATGTGTATAAACCCTCTAAAATCACTAAAACAAATTAATCAAACTTTTTGGAGTTTAAGAAATCTAATAGCAACTAATTAAATTAACAAAAATAAATTTAAGATAAGAAATAATTAGATTGAATGAAGCAGCACACAAATATAAAAAACTTTGAGTATTATCACTTTGAAGGATCAATTCTTATTTAGAGTGCCATAAAGATTATTATGAAAGCTCTAGGAAATTTATATCTAGTGTTAGAAACTCACATGTCCTTTAAAAAGCAAAACTAGTCATTAAGAGAGGAGGGATTAAAAATCATTTAAACATGAGAGTTGCAGCTTTTAGAAAACTAATCGATAGACCTAAATAGTAGTTTTTGAGTTTATCAATAGCACCGCTGATAAATGATCCAAACCATTATTGTAGTCACAATTAGTATCGTGTTTTACAAGTTATAGCATGACTGAAATTAACATGTGTGTAGAAAATCATTTTATAAGTACTTTACCCCTTATATGAATAAATGTCTTCAAATGTATAAATTTAAAGGGAGAATATCGTTTGGCCTATTTCAATTGTTTTGACATGTTATTAGTTATTTCATGTTAGGAAAATCATTTTTGATTTATATTTATGCTTACATGTTGCTTTTAAGTCATAATATGTCATATTATATGATATATATGTTTTCAATGCATGATAGGTATAATATGGCATGTTTTGTATTTTTTAGCATAACATGTGAGTTTGTTTTTTTTCAGCAAAATATGTGTTTTTAATGCATAATATATGGTTTTCATGCAAAATATGCATAATATAAGTAAACATGTGATTTTGTTGCCAAATATGCATATGTGTTTTTCATGACAAATATGCATAATATGTGGCTTTGACGTAATATATGCATAATGTAGAAAAATATGCATTCTTGAATCATAATGATGCATAATATGCAATTTATGATGTACTATGTGCACTTAGTCTCCTTTTCATGCTTTATTATACTATAGTGCATAATTGCATATATTAGGGGGAGTATTATATACAATTAGCATATTAAAAAAAAACATAAATTAGGGGGGAGGGGGAGTGAGTTTTAGAAATTAGTTATAATTAGTATTCTTTTTGATGATATTAGAAAGGTAGAGAGAGTAGTGTGATATTAAGGAATAATATGAGTTTTAAATATAAAGGAGGAGAGACATATCATTTCATAATGTATGATGCATTTACATGAAATGTGTTACTTAAGTGTTTTATATGTTCTTAACACATGCTTGTCATCAACAAAAATAGAGAGATTGTTGAATTAAAGGAGGTTCTAATCATGTGTTTTGATGATGATAAAATATTATCATTAACTAATGTTTGAATTTTAATGCATTAAAATGATAGGTTGATGAAAAATGTGTAAGGATATGTGTTGAAGCTTAAGGTAGAAGAGCATCATGAAGAAAATGGAAGTAGAACAAGCATTGAAGTGTTGAAGTAATGATCAAGAGAAGAAGATTAAGCTTGAATGAGTTTAGGAAAGTGTTTTAGTATGTAAATTTCCTTGATCTTAAGCAATTCTTGAAAATGGCTCATATTTGTATGTCATATTTGTATGAATATTTACATATAGCTTTTAAATGAATGTTTTTGTAATTAGTTAAATTTGATTATTGTATTAACATATTGGCTTAGAATGTTTCATTTGTATATAATTACATAATCAAGAGGAATATATGTGAATTATTTTTAAAGAAATCCTCTTGATGTGTTAAAGTATTTTCGAAACTTGCTTGAAGTTGTTTAAATGTGTTTAAGTCATATTATGATGTGACTTTTGGTTTTTAAAGTATTTATGAAAGTTTTAGAAACTTTGAATTTAAAAAGGTTTTGAAAATGTTTAGAATGAAACATTTCATAATCAAGGCTAATCTTATGTTTGATTTAATTGAAATGTTTTAGAAATTCAAAAGGTCTTGAAATATGCTTTAAAACCTTATTAAGGTTATATATGATGTTAGGAAAATGTTTGAAGTGTTTTGGAGTTAGTTTGTAGTACTTTTATGCATTTTTTGGTGTTTAATGGTAGTTGATCAATGGCAATTGCTTGTGATCAATAACGCCTTTGTAATTTGTGATTATAATGACAGTTTGTGTTGAAGATCAATGATGCCAATGATAAACTGAGAAACCATTGTTTATGTCTAATGGCTAGTTTTTTAAACGTTGCAACTCTCGGTTTTAATTGACTTTTAACCTCCCTAATAGCCAGTTTTGATTTTTAACGGCTTTATGAACTTCCTAACACTGCATATAGATCCTAAACCTTTCATAACAATCTTTATGCAATTTTATTGAAGATTTGAGCTTATAAAGTCAATTTTACAAAGTTGTCATAGTTTTGTTACTACTCTTCTTTTATTCATAGTTTTCTTGGTTTAAATCCATTTTTTATGCTTTAAAATTATTAAATTTTGTTTATCTTCAAGGGTTTCATTAATCATACAACTAAATTTTTGGGGACTTATTTTGTTATTTACAAGCATTCAAAGCCATATACACCAAATCTGTTTAGATTTTGATGTTTTATCATTCATATTCATCTTCCATTATTTTAATCCAATTTTTGTGCTTTGAAATCACTCCCATAAGTTGTTATTTTGTTTTTCTATTAATCTTTTAGTAGGTAAATTGTGATAATTTTGTGGGTTTAGAAGGTAATAAATGTTAATTATTGGAGCTAAAAATGCAACAGGTCATATTTAACAACTTAAGTGTTATTCTTAATTCTATATTATTGTTCCATGCTTTAAATTTCAATTTTATTATGTAAATCAATTTTCCACTGATAGATTAAGGTTCCAATAGGTTGGTTGTGTTGAGTTTGCTCAATTAAGTGGATTGAAATTGTTAATATTGAAGCTAGAACTTAGGTACTGTAGTTTTTGATATTTTGCATATTCATGTGTTCAATATGATATTTTAATGCTTTAAACTTGTTTTTGTTGCATCAATCTAATTGTTTTTGATCTAATGTGGTATTAGGAAAATTATCATATGGTTTATTTGTCTCTTAAAGTTGCATAATTGATTTTATTGAGTGAGTTTCATTTAAACACCACTAAAGATGTAATAGGTTACTCATTTAAGGATCTTTGATTTAATTGATTAATTATTATGATGTAGGCTTCTCATTTCCATTAAAAAGAGTATTGATAAGTTACTTTTAACCTATGGTCAGTACCGATATGTTAGTAAGGACTTCCTATTAATGGGATATCAATAGTCCTCTTCTAGTTAGTCAAAGTCATCATTTTAGCAACCATAGGGAAGATTGCAATTTGGTGGCTAGCAAGGTCAAGGTTTTAGAGGGAGGCATTCAGGAGGTAGATTTGGAGGTTGTGGTTAGGCACAGTCCTCTAGTTCTCAACAAGTAGGTCATAATTAGGTCAAGATGTTTACCCTTACCTCTCAGGATGAACAGGCTTCAAATGTGATAGTCTCAACTATTCTTCCTATCTTTAAATTAAAAGATAGAGTTTTGATAGATCTATGAACAACCTATTCTTTCATGCCACCAAATTTCGCTATGAGAATAGGCCTAAGACCAGACAAGATAGAAGAATCCTTCTTGATCTCTACACATTTTAGTGATTTCATAGAGGTGGATCTAATATACTACTTATGTCCCTCGAAATTAATGGTAGGATATTGACATCAAATTTAATGATGCTACCAATCATGAATTTTGACATAATATTGGGAATGAACTGGCTATTTAGTCATTATGCTATTCTAGATTTTAAAGAGAAGAAATTAGTATTTTAGATTCTAAGTAATGTAGAATTTGATTTTGAGGGAGAGAAAAATCAACCTATCCTACATAGTTTCAATGATAACTACGAACAAGATGCTCAAATGTAGGTGTCACAAATTCTTGGCTCTAGTTAAGGATCTATATATAGAGAATAATAGTATCTAAAGTGTTTTAGTAGTTCGCAAGTTTTTATATGTATTTATTGAGAAGTTACAGAGGCTACCTAGAGCCAAATATCAAATTTTGTATTGATCTAATACCTAGTACAACTCTAATTTTCTATACCTCCATATAGAATGACACTTGCTAAAATAGTAATTGTAAGGGTTGATAAATAAAGGGTTCATTAGGCCTAGTACACCACTATGGGGTATATTAGTACCATTCATAAAGTAAAAAAATGGTTGTCTTTGGTTATGTTTTAACTACAGGCAGTTGAATAAGGTAACCATCTACAATGATCTGTTTATCAATACCTATTATCGCGGATCAATGATCTGTTTAATCAACTTTAAGGTGCTAGATAATTTTTTGAGATTGGACTAGGATCTGGTAGTTCATTCCCAATATTATGCCAAAATTATGTTAAAATAGGAACTGCCTCGTTAATAGCAGCCCTCATTGATAAAATATACCTTAGATTGCCTTTAAGAATTTGGTACGACCATTACAAATTCCTAGTAATGTCTTTTAGCCTTACAAATATACCAACAACCTTTATAGATCTAATAAATAGTGTGTTCAAGTCATTCTTGGATAGTTATGTAATCATCTTTATCGATTGATGACATTTTGATGTATTTTTGAATAGACAATGAGCATGCCTAACACTTAAGAATGGTGTTACACACACTTATAAAGCTGCAGTTGTATGCCAAGTTCTTAAAATGTGAATTTTAGCTGGAGAGTATTACATTCTTAGGACATGTAGTATCTCAGGATGGAATACAAGTGGACACAAAGAAAGTGGAAGCTTTAACAATCTAGGAAAGACCTAAGATGGTGGCAGAAGTGTATCGCTTCTGGGAATTAGTAAGCTAATATTAAAGATTTGTTTAAGACTTTTCTAAGATAACAACCTTGATGATCCGATTAATTCAAAAGAATATTCAATTTGTTTGGTTTGATGCCTATGATGAGAGCTTATAAAAGTTGAAGGAGTGTTTAACCACATCGATAGTACTGGATTTACCAATTAAAGGTGGAAGATTTCAATCATACTAAAATACTTTAAGGCTTAGCCTAGGATGTGTATTGATCCAGAATAGTAGTGTATTCACTTTTACTTCTAGACAATTGAAAAGGTATAAGCAAAATTATCCTACTCATGATTTAAAGATGACTGATAGTGTGTGAGTCTACCTAAGTTTTAAATAGAGTTTAACAAAGAAACCATTAACTAAATCATAACAAATGATGAAGGCAAGTGTATCTATCGCTAATCTAATATAGTTTGATGAATCTAAGTGGCAATCAACGAGGACTGCTATTATCGATAAATTCCTATCTAAATTAGATAACTTATTAAAATGGTGGTTTGATTAATTGTTGAAAAAGAAAAAGAAAAAGAAACTAAAATAAATGCCTAGCATACTTGTAAAGGTTAATAATCAGGGATGAAGTGAGAATTTAGGTAATTACTCCCTCGAAGATGCGTTTTTATTCATTATATTCTTGTCTTAATTCAAATTCTAAATTTATTAAACCATAGACTCATTAATGTAAATTTTACTCCCTCTCTAGTTATGCAACCTATTTAATTCAATAAATTATGTGAAATTCTCTCTATCCTAATCTATTGATTGAATGCATTACTTGGTTTTATGGAATCTATTGTTTTGATCACACCTAACCTGGATATCTTATGTAAGCCTATCTCTAGGTCCACATGCAAAATATTTTGTTAATGAAATGATCTAATGCATATAATTGATTTCTTAATCCAATTATACACAAATTAAGGCTATGAAAACAAGGCTTACGCTCGTATAAAAATTGAATTCAATATTCATAAGCATCCATTAACAAACCTAATTCAAAATTTGGAATTTAAGAGTTAATCCAAGAATAGCAATAAATACTACATTCTAGAATTTGTAAAAACCCAAATCCTAAGAGAAACTTAGTTTTTACACATTGAATTAATCATACAAATAAATATAAGAAATAAGGAATTAGAAAATATCATGGTAAGTTTGTCTTGAAACCTTGAATCTTTGATACTTGATTTATGAAATCCAGCCCTTGAATTCCCATTCGATGTGTTTGGATCCATTTTTCTCCTTTAAAATTGCATGAAAACCCTTGGGAATGGCTTAGGACTTATCTCCTTTGGAGTAGTGTCTACCCTCTAGCTTCTTATGGCTTGGAAGATCTAAAAATCCCCAAATTAGGTCAAGCGGGCATGGATCCTAGGATTTCCACGGTCTAAGCCATGACTATAACTTAGATCTTGGGTTTTGCTACCCTAGGGCCACGACCTAGGCCATTGGTCCAGGCTGTGGTCTTTTGTTGGAATTTCTAACTTTCTACCACCCTTCGATCTTTTCACCATATCTTCTTCTTTGCTTTTCCATTGGCCATGAAATTTGGTATGGAACTTCCTCACATAATGTTCGCTCATACTAAATAAACCCATATAACAATCTAAGCTTTAGAAGTACATCTAACGTCTCACCAAAGTCACTTACACTAAAGTTGGTGCTTGTTTAGGCTTTCCTTACTCTTCTCTTTATACACTCTTCATGGCGTGCCATATGGCCTTGAAAATTGATATAGAGCTTTCTCATTTGATGTTCTTGAATTAAAACTTAACTCCACACCACTTGCAATGCCAAAAGTGCATCAAACTGTTCTCCAAAATCTTGTTAAATATGATAAAACATGAGAATCATGTGAATAACTTCTCATTCAAAGATTTTAACTAGAATTGGATGAAAATCACATGAAATTGCATCTAAACATTCTCCTAACAGGTACTAAATCATGCATAAAATATGTATTTTTTTGGCACTATTAATGATAGCAGTGATCTTTGCCTTAAATAATTAAAGGCATGATCTGTATAGTGAGACTAGTGAGATTTATATAAGTTACAGAGGTCTGAAGTACATATTCTATAAAAAGGATATAAATTTAAGGCAAAGAATATGGATGGAACTACCAAAGGACTACAACTACATAATTCAATATTATCCTAGAAAGGCCAACGTAGTAGCTAATATGCTAAGTAGGAAATCATTAGGAAGTTTGGCGTATATTATAGTATAAAGGAGAGCCTTAATTAAAGAGTTTCATGATTTGATGAATCAAGGTACTTAGTTTCAAATTTAGAATTTAGGGGTACTACTAGCTAATATCAGAGTGCATTCAGTATTGTTAGACAGTATTAAGGTTGCTCATGGCCATAATCCTAAGCCAATGGTTTATGCATGAAGTTCAGGAAATGCGTCACACAAATTTAAGATTGAAAAAAAGAGGAATCCTTCAAATGAATAGAAGATTATGTGTTCTTGATATGGAAAACTTGAAAGAAAAAAAAAATCTTAGAGGAGACGCACTATATGGAATATAATGTACATCCAGGTTCCATTAATATGTATCATAACATTAAAGACATGTATTAGTGGGACCTTATAAAAAAAGATGTGGCTGAATATGTCTCTAATTTCTTGGCATGTCAACAAGTAGTAGCTAAGTATTAAAGGACCTTGAGTAAGCTATAACAATTATTAGTTCCTACATGGAAATTGAAAAGGATTATAATGGATTTTATGGCTAGCCTACCATTTACAAGAAATTGATGTGATTTGATTTTGGTGACTACAAAGTCAACACATTTCTTACAAGTGAAAGCCATATACTCAGTGTCCAATCTCATACAAATGTATATTGGGTGGATAGTGTGTCTCTACAGAGTGCCCGTATCAATAGTTTCTAACTAAGGATCAGAATTCACATCTCAGTTTTAAAGGAAATTATAGAGGGAATTAGGAACTAGGGTGGATTTTAACATGAAATTCCATCCTCAGATCGATAGACAATTAAGAGGAAAATTTAGATTCTAGAAGATATGTTAAGTATATGTGTAATGGTCTTTAGCGGTATTTGAAATTCACACTTGTATCTAATTAAGTTCGTTTAAAATAATAACTACCACAGTGATATTAGAATAGCACCATACAAGGCATTATACCGATGGAATTGCATATCACTGATTTGTTGTAAGTAGGTAAGTGAAGAGGCAATTAGAGAGCTTGAAATTAATCAAGATCGCATATGAGAAGATTTTATTAATCAAGTAGAGGCTAGAGACAATGTTTAGTAGACAGAAGAGCTATGAAGGCTTGAAATGCATGGATGTGGAATTCTAAGTCAGAGATTTCATATCCTAAAAGTATCTCTGATGAAAGGTGTGATGAGATTTGAAAAAAAAAAGGAAACTTATCTCCGAGGTAACTCTCATTCATGTATAAATTGTCAAGTAGGAAGCTCTTTTACTTAAAAGTTTGAGCAAGTCTAATACATTGGTAATTAAAATAGGGAATAAGGGAACCCATTCTCGTATACTTACAATTTAGGGTGGAGGACCTATCTTAACTTTTTTTAAAAAGTAATAACTAAAACTACTAGCAGCCATCATAAGCTAATTCTTAGAAAGGTCCACCATATGACTTTAGAGCTAATTCACCTTCACAATAAGAGAAATCTAGTTTTGAGAAGATGGTAATGAATTACATTTAGTTGAATGAAACTATGATGCACAATATGAAGCTTCCATTAGGAATTTAGAAACTTAAATTAAATTGCACAAATTTTATAGAAAAGGATACTCATAAATTGCCTAGTACCATTGAAGACAATCTTAGAGAACACATTAAAGATATCACCATAAGGAGTGGAAAGGAAGTAAAAGGTGAAATTAAGATGAGGAAGAAAGATGAGGCAGTAAAAGAGAAAAGGAAGTGAAGTATGGTAGAAAATAAGGAAAAAGTAAGAGAAGTCAAAAAGGAGGAAAGACCTAAGTTATTTTTCAACCCTGAAGTGCAATCTTTGAAGCCTAAGATCTCATACCCTAAAAGGCTTAATAGTGTTTACTTAGACAAGCAATTAGGGAATAAAGGTTTTTAAGAAGTTACATTCAAATATTGCATATGCTGAGGCACTCTCTCAAATACCTTCCTATGATAAGTTTTTAAAAAATATACTTTTGAATAAGAGGAAGTTTGAGGAGTATAAAAATATTAAGCTAAATAAGGAGTGCTCTATGGTTTTATGATAGGGGTCAAATTGATATAATTTTCATGGTTAATTTGTTGAATTATGACCCCTAATTTAGTGTTTAATTGTTTAATTAATGCCCTATTATGTTTGATTTGCAGAATGGATCTTAATGATGAAGATTGGAGCAAAAACTTGGAAGAAACCTCTTGGTTCTGTCCATTAATGGCACCAAGAGAGGGTGCCATTGCTGATGATCCAGGGACCATTATAAAGTCCATAAGTCGGGCTATAACGACACCCTGTGAGGGTGCCGTTTTAAGGAGGCAGGGTGTCGTTGTATTCCAAGTCAACAATTCCAGCTTCATATCTTACAAATTTCAACCTTGGCTTGATAAGAATTAAGTCCCTTGTCTCTTGACATGTGAGGGGAGCCTTCCATCCAAAACTAAGAGATAACACGCAAAGAATCAAGAAAAAAATCGGATCATAGTAGTTAGAGAAGCTCTAGCTTCTCTCTTGTTTTTCTTCTTTGATAGCCTAAGCTTAAAACACTTAGATTTCGAGTTTTTGATTGTATTTTTGAGTTTTATAAGTTGGAGATTGCAGTTAAGACCCATATCTGAGTTTCTAAATCATCATAGGGGGTTTTCTAACTCAGATTGTTCATTATATTCTCCTATTTTTCAGATTAAATCAAAGACTAAGTTCTTATGTGTATATCTTTGCATATGCTTTGATTTTCTTGCTAGATCTTGTGGATTCA
>JAOXYD010000007.1:9530928-9553353 GCA_028565735.1 Pinacopodium congolense
TTATACTCTCTTAATAGTCACTACAGCAAGTGAGTCACCAAATTATCACACATGATTCCTCGATACTAGATGTACCAATCATATGTACGAAAAAAGAGAGCTATTTACTAACCTTGTTGAATCATTCCACTCCAAAGTCAAATTTGCAGATGATAGTACTGTTCTGGTCATAGGACAAGGACATATTCTTATTAACTTGAAAATTGGAGATCGTAAGTATATTTTCGACGTTTTTTATGTGTCAGGAATGAAGACAAATATGTTAAGTGTAGGCCAGTTACTAGAAAAGGGGTATGTAATGACTCTTCGTGACCGTAAACTCTTTATTTTTTATCAGCGATGTACATTTATTCTTAAGATTTCTTTGATAAAAAATCATATGTTTCAAGTTGATATCTCTGATTGTGTTTATAATTGTCTAAGTAGCATTGTAAAAGATGAATCCTAGCTCTAGCATCTGCGATTTGGTCACTTGAATTTTCACAACTTAAAGATGCTTGCTCAAGAAAATACGTTAAAATAGTTGCCTAGCATACATCATCCTAGTCAGTTATGTGAAGCCTGCACTATTGGAAAACATTATAGATTGCCATTTATGACAAAACATTAACAACGAGCATCTCAATTCCTTGAACTTTTTCACTTTGATGTGCTATGGCCCAATGAGTACCTTGTCAAATGGAAATAATAGGTACTTCCTAACCTTTATTGATGACTTTACTCATAAAATATGGGTATACTTTTGGCAAAGAAAATCTAAAGTTCTTAATTGTTTTAAGAAATTTTAGACGCGTGTTGAAAAACAAAGTGATTGTGTCATTAAGGCTTTGCGCATTGATGGTAGAGGAGAATACATCTCCAATGAATTTAAGGAATTTTGTGAAGAACATGGAATATAGCACGAAGCCACTCTTCCTTAAGACTCCTCAACATAATGGAGTTACCGAAAGGATAAATAGAACAATTATAGACATGGCAATGAGCATGCTAAAAGCCAAGAGAATTCCAAATTCTTTTTGGGGAGAAGCCATTTCATGTTTTGTATATATCCTGAATAGGTCTCTAACAAAGGGAGTTCCAAATCTTACCCCTGTAGAAGCTTGGAGTGGTGTTAAGCCAAGTATAAAACATCTGAAAGTGTTTGGTGCTATTGCTTATGCTCATATTCCAGCAAAGACAAGGAAAAAATTAGATGATCGAGCTAAAAAAACAATCTTCATTGACTGTAAGTGCAGAGGATACAAGTTGTTCAATCCTATTATAAAGAAGGTGATTATAGGTCGAGATGTGACTTTTGCCGAAGAAGAAGTTTAGGATTGGAATAAGGATGCTTAACTTTAGAAAACTATTATTTCTCTAGAAGAAGAAGAAGTGCCTAACACAAATAAGGAAACCATCGTACAAGATTCATCTTTGCCACATCTATCGGTAGAATCTAGCAGGCCTCGACGATAATGCCAGCAATTAACACATTTACAAGATTATAAGGTAAATCTTGATAGTGAAGTTGATAATGATGGAGAATTGGTACATCTTGCTTTCTTTGTAGATTTTGAATATGTGACTTTAGAAGAAGCAGATAAAAATCCTAACTAATTTATGGCTATGCATGAAGAAATTAAAGCAATAGAGAAAAATGATGCATGGGCACTAACTAATCTCCCACGAGGTCATAAAGCTATTGATGTGAAGTGGGTTTGCAAAACCAAGATTAAATCAAATGGAAAGGTGAGAGATACAAAGCAAGATTGGTGGCAAAGTGATTTAAGCAACAACCAGGTTATAACTATCACGAGGTGTTCTTTCTAGTTACTTGAATGAAAACTATTGTATTTTTTATTGTTGGGGCAACGCAAAATCATTGAAAATTCATCAAATGGATGTAAAGTCAGCCTTCCTTAATGGTCAACTTGAAGAAGAAGTGTTCATTAAACAACCTCTAAGTTTCATAAAATAAGGCAGTAAGAATAAAGTATACAGGTTGAAGAAATCGTTTTATGGTCTAAAATAAACTCTAAGAGCTTAGAATAAGTGAATTGATTCCTTTTTCTTAAAGACCAGCTTTAGCAAATGTTTCTCCGAGCATGCGTTATATGTGAAAGTCAATAATTCAGGTGATATCCTAATGGTGTGCTTATATGTTGATGATTTAATTTTTACAGGAAATAAGCCAAATACAGTTAAAGTCTTCAAGAAGTCTATAATGTAAGAATTTGAAATGACTGATCTTGGTCTAATGTCATACTTACTTGGTATTGAAGTAATTCAGAAGGATGATGGAATTTTTATCTCTCAAAAGCAATATGTTACTGAGACCTTAAAGAAGTATAAAATGCTCTATTGTAACCCTGTAAGAACTCTCATAGAGGTCGGTAATTATTGATTCAACGTACTTTAAGTAGATTATTGGAAGTTTAAGATATCTCACATGTACAAGGCCAAACATTTCTTATAAAGTTGGTTTAATTAGCAAATTCATGGAGTTACCATAGTTTAAGATATCTCACCTGTATAAGGCCAGACATTTCTTATGGAGTTGGTCTAATTAGCAAATTCATGGAGTCACCATATCAATCTCACTTACAAATAGCTAAACATATCATGTGATATTTAAAAGGCACTGATGATATTGTATTATTTTATTTTTCTTCTGATAACTGTGACCTTGTTGGTTCTTCAGAAATCGATTGGGGTGAAGATTTGGATGACTATAAAAGTACTTTCGGTTATTGTTTTAATTATTGTAATGCAGCTTATTCGTGGTCATTAAAGAAACAAGTTATTATCACATTTTCAACAGGTGAATCAGGATATGTTACTGCAGCCTCCAACGCGCGTCAAGCAATGTAGTTGAGGAATTTAATGAATCAAATTCATATGTCAATTGAGTAGACTTTGAAGATATTTGTTGACAATATTTCCACAATCAATCTGGTAAAGAATCCAGTTGCATTTTGCATATGGAAGAAGCAAGTATATTGATATTTGTTTCCATTTTTTAAGGGACCTAGTTGAGAAGAAGAAAATTAATTTGAAATACTACAAATCAGAAGACCAAGTGGCTAATATTTTCACCAAGTCATTGAAGTTTGAAACTTTAATGAAGTTATGGAATATGCTCGATATGACCACAATACCAAATCAGGATTAAAGGGTAATGTTAACATAATCCCAATTATTTTGAGATGTTGATGTAATCCCGATTGTTTTGGATACTTTAGTTGTTAGTTTCTTTTTGTTTTGATTTTTTTTTTCACATTAATCACGTAGGATTATCTTTTATTCTGGGCTATCCAGGATAAAAACTAGTTATATTTATCTTATTTTTCTTGATTCGTAGGTTATGTTAGTTTCTGAATATAAATGAACTCTTCTTGACTGCAATTGGTGTGCAGAAAATTTCTATCAATAAAAGAAGTCCTTTGTTCCAGATAATTGTTCCTCTTCAATTTCCATATTTCTGCTTCTCTTCAATGGCCACTATACTCTTCTATCTTTTTCTCCAATTTTTCTATCACCTTAATCATTCGTTGGTTAGTGAAAATGTCTTTATTCTGCACAAATGTAGTTACTGAAATTTGATGTCATAGAACCTGGGTAATCCGATTATATGGACTTTGCCAATACTTGTGTTTAATTTGGAAAGAAGGATGCGAATATCTTGAATTGCATTTAGTTTGGATTGGTCGTTAAGTTTTAATGACTGCATTAAATTTGTTAGTACTGATGGTTAACTTGAAAGCATTGTTGGCTGTGCAGAAAAATTTTATGTTTGTAATCAATAACTGAATTCGAATGGAGAAAGTTGTTTTAGCCACGAAACTACAAAGGCCATGAAATTGTGAGATTTTGCAGATTTAACTAGCAAGGCAGTCTATGAAACAGGTTGGTAAATGTTTTTTTTTTTCCAAGTATTGCAGGAAACTTAAAGTATTGACTGGACAAAGTTACATTATCATGTGAAGCTGTAATACGTTTTAGTAGAGCATGAAAGTCAATCTATTTAGTGACCAACTTAGCGGTATCAACAAGAAATGATTTTGTACGAAACAGTTTTTTTTACGGCCATAAAGTGAAACTTTAGTTGGAAAGGTAACAGAATTGAAGGTAATTGCATCTTCTAAAGATTTTTGCTTAATTAAGAACCGGTAGAAGGGTAAAACCTGGAAAAAAAAGTGTCATATGAATAGCAAATTATGCCTTTCTAATGTGAATGCACGCCTGATTTAAGAACTTTCTGATATAGATTTTCAACTTTATTTTTATTTCATTTGGTAGTTTAAGCTTTGCTCAAATTCATTGTTTTTAGATGTGAAAAAAAAGCTCTCTGGATTTATTTCAAATGAGTTTATCTATTTTTCATTTTAATTCTCTTCCTTACTCAATTCATATACTGTACGGTGATTTAAAATTAAATCATTCTTCATGTAAGAGTTACTGTTTAGAGCCGTTTGATTGAGCTTTTGGTCGTGATTTTTTGTTATGAATGTTGTATTTTTGTATTGAATTTTGTGTATTTTTATAAATTTTTGTATTATCTGTCTTGATTTCTGTGTTGTATTAAAGTGTTTTTTTTCTCGATTTCTGTGATATTCTTTATTGATTTTTGTGTTTAAAAAATCTGAAAACCAAATCCGAAAATTGAAATTGAACCAAACGGGAGATTTCATGACCTAGTTGATAGATAAACTTTTGTTCACATTAAAGTAATGGATAGATGTTATGTAAAGCTTGATAAGACAACTTCGCTCTCGTCCTTGTTAGTTTCTCTAAGCATGTGCGTGTATGCGTTAAAGGCATGTTTGCCAGATTACCTTTGAAATGCATACTAGGATTGTAATAGAATATGGTGATAGAATTATGGTTAGCATAGTTTCTTTATGTTCAAATATTTTTAGTAAATAATTTGCTTGCAGCTAACAAGTTAAATTTGGATATAGGTATTATGGCCTTTCTTTTTAGTAACAGAACTCATTTAGTTCTTGTATTGATATATTTAGGATAAATAATGCAAGTAGAATGGTCTATCAAACTGGTAAGAAAGAAGGTCACGACTCATCAACTCATGAATACAGTATGGTAATTATGAATTAGCTGCCAGGTAATCAAAGTATTGTAGTTGTTGTGCTTGTGTAAGCTTCTTATTTTCATGATGCAGTTGCCTAACATTGTGATTCTCATAGTGACATTGTCAAGATGTACTAATATTTTATGTTATAGGTTCATCTGTGTAACAAACTTCAGTCAATATGTACGTGCTGGGCTTGCTGATCCCAGTGATGTCCCTCGTTGTGACAGATGTGAAAATGCACTTGGTATTATTACTTCTTACTCCACATTCTGATATCGAATTTATCAATGAAGCGTGCGGTATAATAATGTGGCCTCTTCCTCTTGTTTTGTGACTGCAGGTATTTTTTAGCATGAAAGTGGGCAGATTTATGACTTGATCTTGTTTTAGACATTTGACTTTCCAAATCGTGTGTTTTAGGCTTAAGACTCCTACGTGCAGATTGAGTTAGATGATAATTTTGCCATTTATCAAAACTTCTTTTGGTTTTGCTTTGTATCAAATAAATAACAGAAACATTACCAGCTTGTGCAGTACATGTTAATAAATACACCATTATTAGTAGGTCCCTTTTGATAAAATCGCCAAGGATTCATTTGAAAGACAATTTGATTCCAGAAAATAAAGCAAATATGTGATTCCTCTTCAATTAGTCTATCTTATTAAATGCTGCCGCCATATTACTGCTACTTCGTTGGGTGACTTGGTTTCCTCTTCAACTTTCCCTTCAGCAACTGTAGGCCCTATTACTTGTTACGAAACCTTTGATGCTAGTGAAGGCAATTCCAGGATAATAATGGTTGTTACTATGAGTCGACAAAGCAATCAAAAATGTCAAACTTTTAGTGGTTATACCAAATCGTTTTACACTTGAATTCCTATCGTTGCATGGTTTGAAACAATACTAAAAAAATGTTTGGTATTGCCATAGGTTTTAGTTTTTGTGTGTATGTATTAGTTTTGTTTTTTTTTTATAATTTTTATGCTGTTTTTTCAATTTTTATGTTGTACGAATGTTTTTTTTTTCAATTTTTGTGTTATTTTTTTACTTTTATTTTTTAAAAAAATAGCATGGATACCAAACATATTCAAAGAGTTGAAGTTTCAATTTTAGCCATTGAAATATTTTTCCTCAATAGTTGTTACATTGGTTGATTGACTTAAAAAGCATTATGAATAATCCAGGATTGTAAAATCTCAATTAATCAATGTTATCGAAGACCTACCTATCTATAATTCCATGTTTAAAATATGTCGAATGCCCATCACTTAATTCTCTAATAATAGAAATTTTTACGATTAAGATATTATTGTCAAAAAAAAAGAAGGTAAGTATGATTTAGGAGTTAGAAGAGTAATATGCATCCTTATTAAGCATAGGCTAACTAATATCATGAGGAAGTGTTTGTTTAAGTGGCTCAAGTACATGTAACCAAAGAGCAAAACTAGTCTCCAATGAAAGGTTGTGAAGTATGAAAACATTAAGAGAGAAACAAGGACCTCTTCACATTGGAGCCTTCATGTATCTTCTACTTCTATAGCTTTTTTCTTAATCTTATAACATCTTAGTAGGCATATCTTTTAACGACCCTTGCTTTCTTAGCCTCATCTGCCTCATCCTAGCCAGTGTACTTGCCAAGTTGAGCGAGTGAGTTGGCCTTGGGACGAATGAGTAATGCTTTATAAGCAACTTTCACGTTATAAAAGTAAGAACATTCAATTCCACCATTTTGGAAAATTTAAATCTTAAAGACATATGGATGGTTTCAGCAAATCCATCAAAATTCAAGTATGTAGGCTTCCCAAACTTTCAGGTAGTCTTCACTAAATATTTGTAATATAATTTCATTTTTGTGTTGAACATACAAAAGCTAAAACAAAGAACATAACAATTGCTATTTTCAATATATCACTAAAGGGGCAACTGAAAGATATGATCCATGTAGAAATGAGATCAATTTTGCTCAAATTTCAACCAAGATAAAGACTTATTGAAATTTTCTATTAATAATTTTTGAACAAGGCATCAAGTGTAATATCATTTTCTTGATTATTCCTCTTCCAGGGTGTTTTATATTACTAGCTAAAAATTCCACATTACTCAAATTGTTATTACTAATAATCCTTCAGAAGAAGATAGACTAAGATCAAAAGGTCCTAAAGAATTAGTCAACATTAAGGGATAAACAAAGAAAATTAGCTATTCTGTAACTCTAAGACAAAGAAAAAATTTCATTGCAAATAGAAGTATCCATTTGATTCCTGACAACCCAAGATTCATTTCATCATTGTAGATGTTAAAAATACAAGGTCTATGCGCAATTTGAAAGAAAATGTTACATAAACTTATGTTGCTTTTAGAATAAGTTAAACACGATTCTTCTTTTTCATTCCTTGATAACAACTAATTAAATAACACTAAGTGGACCTAGATTCAGGAAGTCTCGATCTAGCGGAACATGAGACAAAGATAATCAATAACAATTTTAGTAAATATAACCTCATCAGGAAATGAGGATACTCTTAAGCATTTTATTAGTTATGCATTAACTTTCCAACAAAATACTAGCATGCATAGAAAACCCAGGCTCAATAGGGTGCTTAGAAAAAGGATTAAGCATTATCAAGATTTACCTGCACGAGGTAAACTTGGTGGGGGGAGTAATGCAATGGATGATCCGGCATGGATAGTAGAATAAACAATTGATAGAACGGTGGTTATTGGGACCAAGGATAAAGGCACTAGTAGAGACAACTCTCAAATGCTAACAGACACCATTACATTCATAATCCCTTAGTTCACTAGCATGTCCACTATAATATAGATACGCACAATACAAGGATATAACGAAAGTTGGCAAAATGCTACCACCAACCTGATTTCAATTAAAGTTACATGCTAAAATATGAATGAATCTAAAGGAACTATGCCCTCTAACCATCCATACTACAAATACACTAGTAACACTAATAATCAAGTGTGATGTGCTACACTCCTTATTCAGGTATGAGTGCACAACTAACCAAGTTTCATTAGCAAAACTGATTTGATTATTACTAAGAACCATGTTGCATAAGTTTGTAGCAAAAGAGTAACTTTGCATAAAATGAAAATAGAGCAAATCATCAGTAATTCTGTCATAGAAAAAGCTTACCTCGTTTACGTATTTTCACATTCTCAAAATTCTAGATAGTATAGGCAAACATCATAAACCTTAGTCTTTTTTTTTTAATTTAAGTCTACCCAAGCTAATATTCTTTGAATATTATAAATATTTTTCCATCTATTATTGTATTTAACTGTAAAACCCACATAACCCTTGAAAGGATAGGCGGGTATTACCAAAAATAGGACTTAAACATATTAAATTAATACATAGCATTGCCAAAATTCAAACAACTAATAGATAGAAGTTAACTAGTACACTGAATTTATCTAAATTAAGGTTATTACATTCCAAACTCTTAAACAAAATAGTACAGACTTTAAGTTCAAATACACTCTGTATATTATAATATTTACAAACTGTTAACAAAATACATTATGTCTCATATTATGACATACAACTCAAACATACATTCCCAAACAAAGTACATTCTTCGTTGGCCTTTGTGGTTGTCATTGTCCCATACTTCAAATCCTCCTATCTGAACCTACACGGGAGCGAAACCACCGTGCTAAGCATCAAGCTTACTGCAGAATAAAATAAATAGGGTATAAGCTGACAACTGTTACAAACAGTCACATATTCGAGAACAATCCATATATCAACCAAAAGATCATGAAACTCAAAACAACATATAACATATCAGAGTGGATTACATATTTTCTTCATATCAAAACTCACCAATATCATAACTGAATATGATATAGTCTGGATCAAAACAGAATGGTGTTTCAGAAAAAAAAGTTTATTTATATCGAAACTGAGCATAGAATAGAATACAAAACATGTTAGTCTGCTAATTCGTTATACAGAACTGGGTAACGGGACAAATTCAGGAGATATCGTGATCGGTATCACAGAACAGGAGAGATATATGTCTCAATAACAGAAGACACCGAAGTGTCAGTAACAGGAGACACCGAAGTGTCAGTGACAGGAGACACCGAAGTGTCACAGGAGCAGCTACAGTCCCTTATAGGGATGCCTATATACCCACGACTAGGATTTAACAATTCAAAATTCTCATGTGAGGGCAACACATACAACTTTATTCCATTTTTATTCAATACGACATATTCTTTTATTCATATAAATAGAAAACACTTCCAACATGATCTCAATTATCAAACTTCTCAAACACTTGATGGTCTAGAATTAACACAATATCATCACAAAAATTCTCAATTAACAAAAACCCATATCCAATTTATCATACATCATTCGTTATAATTCATTCATTCATGAACACATCAAGTAATGTAAGGCTTCTGCACAGGCAGTACTAGGAAAACAAGCATAACTCAAATTATAGTGATTTGTTTATCAAGCCATTTTCTCTAAAATCAACCTAAGACCTACATCTACAATGTTTATTCTTTGAGTTTTGTCAAATTCATTATGTAAAGATATGTTAAATAGCTCGAAATAGTGAAACTAGAATTTCACCCTGTACAGGAGTCTGTCAGAGGTAGTACTAGAAAAATTGGCATAATTCGAGTTATAGTCCCTCTTTTATCAAGCCATTTTCAATATGACCTATATCTACAAATGTTATGCTTTGAGTTTCTTCAAATTTGTGCTATAAGGATATGCAAACTAGATTGAAAGACTGAGATTAGGATTTCATCCTGCACAGGAGTCTATCACAGGCAGTAAAACAAGCATAACTTGAGATCTAGTCACTCTTTTCTTAAGCTGTTTGACCTAGAAACAGAGGTTTTTGGGCAATAGATTCCCTAAAGAAATGTTACCCTATGTCTTAAGTTTATAAAGAAATAAAGTTTATGTAATTTGGTTCATTATTTTGAGAGTTATACCCAAAATACTATAGACTACTCTCTACTCTCAAATGTGAACAGCAACTAGAACTCAACTTCAAACCAATTTTCAAACCCCTTAATAACATAAATCAAATTCGATTCCTTCATGAAAGTTGTAGATATATGTCTTAAACATCCAACCATACATGGTCTACCATGATACCAAGTTTAGTATTCCCTTACCTTACTCAAATTCGAATCCAACTATAAGAATCTAGCTAAACCAAACTTCCAAACAACCAACACATAAAAAGCTTATGCTCCAAACTCCAGCAAAAATTGAGAGAAGATAGGAGGTTTTTGGTGGAGAGAAGACAAGAATGAAGAGAGCTGGAATATTCCAGCTCAAACTTACTTCATCACTAGTTAGGTGTCACTAGCTTAATCACCAAAGTGTTACTAGCTTAAGATGTCACTTAACACAAAGGTGTTACTTGTTTAATAGGCCACTTAACACCAAGGTATGCAGCCACTTGCCCACCATTTAAGCTTCCATTTGTAACACTTTAAGACTTGTTTATAAGAGGTTACTTTGTTGTTATTTTCGTATTACTTTGACTAGGATTGGTTGAATATGACAAGAGAGTATTGTGTAGTGTAATTCTGTCCAGGATTTACTTGAGTCAGTTATGTTTTTTAAGCCATAACTAAGCCTACAAACCCCCAAATTGAAAAAGGTGACTTGATGCTGTCCCTGTTTTAGAGCAACTTGTGATAATTTATTCATATATCATGATTTAGTACTCCAAATGGTCTGATTTTTAATGCTCGAGAAACTACATATAAAGGGGAAACATTGTTTAGAAGACCTCAAAACCTATTTCTGACTTTTTCTATATGCATATTAAGGAAAAATTCATAGGGTTAGTCAGTCTAATTTCCATGTAACAACTTAACTTGTCACTTGATATTTTTCATGCCTTTCACATTCAAGTCATAACATAATTTGAACTCTTATCTCACATATACTTTCATAAACATGTATCATTTTAACTATGGTATATTTTAGGGCCTTACATTTGTTATATAGAAAAGCGAGATAGGTACATAGATATACATTGAATGGATGTTTGAAGGGTATGTTATGCTCAATAGACAAGTATTCCTCTCTCACTTTGAATTTCTCACTCTCCTTCTTCTTAATTTTTAATTCTTCATTCTTCATTCCTATCGCTAGTTTGGTCTCACTTGGGTTCATTAAACCCAGAATTCCAATTGAAGTAGGGGATTTGGACTAGAAATCAGAAGGTGGCAATTAGGTTAGGAGCTTTAATTTGGTTAATGGTGAAGTGGTGTCTGTCATTACCAGAACTGACCACTTATGGCCGACGACGATGTTAATAGGCAACAGTGGCTTGTTAAATTGCTAGGGGTTTCTCTTAATTTAGGGTTTCCAGGAGTTGAAACTAGTAGTGGCGACTAGGGTTTGAATAAGATGGTTAGGGTTTCTAAGGAAGATGAGTGAGGTTTGATTGTATGGTTAGTGTAATCGGACTAGGTATAACTTTTCCCAACTTGATTGGGATGTTTTTAGGGGATGCTTGGTATTGTTGTTGATTATGGTTTTGTGTTATAGTTTTTGTATTTTTGTATTGATTTTTGTGTTGTTTTTTCGATTTTTGTATTTGATAGCGGTGACTAGGGTTTGAATAAGATGGTTGAGGTTTAGCTGTAGGGTTTATGTAATCGAACTAGGTATAACTTTTCCTAGCTTGTTTCGAATGGTTTTAGGGGATGCTTGGTACTATTGTTGGTTATGGTTTTGTGTTGTAGTTTTTATGTTTTTGTAATGATTTTGTGTTTTTTTGTGCTATTTTTCTATTTTTGTACTATTTCTTTCAATTTCTATATTTAGAAAAATAAGAAACTAAAACAAAAAAAGGCTTTAAGAAACACATAAATCGAAAAAAATAGTATAAAAATAAAAAAGCACACTAATACAGCAAAAAAAGCACAGAATCTCAAAAAACATATAAAACATATGAAAACGTACAAATATAAAAATATAAAAAAAAGTTGAATCAAATGACTCATAAACTTATAATACATGTTTGGTTATAGATTAATGTAATGCTAAACTTAAAATAAAAGTTATTTGATTATTTGGATTAGATAAACCAAACCTAAAAATTAAAATAAAGGGAATTGAAAATAGTTTTAAATTCAAAATTAATTTAAGAATTACAATAATTATTTTTCTTATTTAATTAAGAAAGGTCCTTGATTAAATTAATTTATTTTAATTTGATTGAAATAAATTAACTTTATTGTTTTATTTAAAGAATTATTATTCTATTATATTTATGAATTGTTTCTTTATTTAAATAATAATTTTCTTGATTTATTAGAAAAGGTATTTTCTTAATTAATTATGAAAAAATTCTTTTTTATTAATAAAAAGGTTTTTTTTAATTTGTTAGAAAATAATTTTCTAATTTAATAAGGATTGGTTTTCTAATTAGTTAAGAAAATCTCTAAATAAAATATAAAGGGCTTTCTTAATTAAATTAAAATTTTTATTTATTTTTAAAGTAGTTGCCTTTTAAGATTAGAAATTAGTTTTCTAATTTTAAAAAGTTTTCTAATTAGATTATAAAAAGTTTCTTCTAATATGATTAGACAATGAATTTTCTAATTAGATTAGAAAATAATATTTCTAATGAGATTAGAATGTCTTACTTATAAAAAAGAGTAATTTTCTAAATTATAATAAATAAGAAGAGTAATTTAATGAAAATTTTTTTCAATTAGGTCTTTTAAAGTAGTCAAGAAAATTAGAAATGGTTTCCAATTGATTTTGAAAATTGTTTTTAAATCAAATTAAATTTTAAAATAGGAGTTTAATTTAATAAGGAATCAATAGTCTAATTTAATTTAATATTTCTAAAAAATTGGAAATGTTATTTAAAATTATGAATAGAACAATATCTAAAACAAAATAAAGCTTAATGTTTTGTGCATATAATTTGATTATGGGTGTATGAAATGCATGTTTACTATATATGTTTGATATATATGCATTATGAATTACATGCTTATATAGGATATTTTACATGTAATTAGTGTTTAATGATACCATTAAAACGTAAATCCATTCTTAAAATATTAAGTACATGTTGAGAACCTAATTATTACCTTCCATTATTATTGGAATAAACCATAGTTCTATTTATTATTAGACTTATTGAGTACACACAAGGCTGTTTTAATCCGAATATATTTAATCTTATAAAGATGGGTTATGCTTAACTAAATTTGTATGATTTGGATGAGCACACTAATATTCATATGAATTTAAAGGCATGATTAGGAATATCATATAAAATATATTTTGGCAAAGATTTTTCATTTAACGGATCTAAGAGTCATAAGAAAGGTGATTGATAAATGTTATCTACCTAATTTTAATTTGATTAGTTTATAGCATATACTCAAGATCAATTAAGTTAGAACGGGATCTAATAACTTGTCACAAACTATCAAATAATAAATTCCTACCTACCCAACTGTGCAGTAATAAGTGAGGGTTAAATCATAAGGGGTTAGGATGCAATTGCTATTTTGAATGTTATATGGAAAAAATTAAAAATAAAAACCCCTTGTGCAATAAGAATTAAATAACTAAGATGTAACAAATGCAAATAAAGAATCAAACATAATGTAAAAGACGATAAGCTAATAATAATATCAAAGAAATTGGTAGAAAGTATTATCGAGATTCTAGAACAATTATTGATCCCCAAATCTAGATAAATAGTGCTTTATTTAAGATGTTACCCTATGGATTTGAACAAGCTCTCAAATCCTCTGTTCCATTAAAGTAAGTAAATCTAACAAGCTCTCGAAGTACTCCCAACTTCATTATAACCTCGAATAAGCTCTCTAAGTTTAATAGAGAAAAAGAATTAGACAATAAGGAATGACTAATTTAGGCCACTAACTTACAAGTTCTGAAAGTACAACCTAAAGGATTGGAACCTTAATCTAATTGGTTAAGTTTGCGTACAAATCGAACTAGTCTTTTACAACTTTTGAAAATTTCTATTGACTATTATGTATCAAAGCTCAATCCTAACATTCGAATTAGGAAATTACCAAAAGGGTGTATAACTCTTAATTTTTTACATGAAATCAAAGCTCCAACCCATCTTAAGCTTTAAAGCAAGTTCAATAAAACTCAATTACATTCTTACAATTAATTACCCATTATCCCTTTTATACCTCCTACCCCTAAATACCTAGCTACACATACTAATTATAATAAAAATAGAAATTAAATAAAAAATACACATGCTAGAAAATATGAAACAAATAATGGAAATTGAGATTCAATACTAACTATAAGGAAAACTCAAGATTGTCATACTACCAATTAACTAATGCAAACAAAACAGAAATTCTAGCAATCTCAAACTAAACAAAAATTGAAATTAAATAATCTAAAACTTGGGGAAATGTTTAAATCTCAACTACTAAGCAAAACCTAATAAAAAACACTAAGAATAAATGAAAACCCATAAGAGAAATCACCACACAAGCTAGAAATTGACATAATAAAACCTGAAATAATAAGGAATCATTCTTAAACAACTACCATAAAGGTTGAACATGGAAAAGAAATCCATCTATTAATATGAAATCTAACATCCACACATTATCCATGAAGTTCAAACCCAAAACTTAGCAAACATCCAATATAAACATCTTAAAAATATAGCAATACAAAAATATAAACAAATTATCACTGAACAACTGTACTTAAAGTATAAAACTACCTACAGTATTAAACTAAATGGATTGAAACCAAAACAGTAGCAAAATCCACTAGAAAACCTAAGAATATGGAGAGATTTTTAGGAAAAGGAGATGAAAAGCATAAAAGGAAGTAATGGATGCTGCTTTCCTTTTCTCTACTCATTAGGAGCGTTTATATAACCTTTCCAATTAGGGTAAATCGAGAATAGTGAAAATGCTAATTTGCCCTTATTTTTTTCATTGACAAAAAGTAATACAGTGGATCATTGACTTATACAGTGGTCTCCTGACTTGCCGTATATATCACAATCATCGAAGCTATACGATGTTGGATCACTGTATACTTCTTCAGACTACCGTATTACTTAAAGAATCATAGTATTTACCTTATTTTTGCTAAAAAACTTGGTGCTTTGATCCAGAACTTGTGTTAACACCTCCAATCTATCATTTAACATAATTTGACACATTTTAAGCATTTTTATACCAAGAAAAAAGATAAATTCAAATGATTTCACATATTAAAACTTAACAAAATTCATCCTTATCAGGATCCAAATCCATTAGAAAATTATATGATAATATCTCGAATTAATAGTAAGGGTTATTAGCTTTTTTTAAAATAATAGGAGAAACTAAATATATGATTAAAGTCCTAATCTTATTTGATTGTCATGGTATTTAACCAATTATTTGCTTACCTTGCATTTATATTGTTCTGAGTAATATAATACCTTTGTAGTATAATTGATACTAAGTAGTAAATTAAATTTCTTGAACATAGAATTAGTTTAAGAAGTGTTCCTAAGGATAGAAGAATTGTAGATCTATGATGCTACTAATTCCTATTGAGGATTTTTATAATAAAGTTTAAGAGATATGTCAATACCATATAGATAACAAAAATGTAGGGAAATTTTAAGTTGACTAATATATCATAACCTTTTAAGGTAGCATGTGAGATAGATGCCAACGCCATAATTAACACAATGCAAATAGTTGTATAAAGTAGAGCTAAAAGGAATAGTGTCTTAAAGGAATTATTCCATTTAGTTTAGCCTACTAAAAAGCATAAATAAAAATTATAATAAAAGGCATTTCCTATTATATGATAATATTTGTCATTAGAAAAAAATAATTACATGACTTTTCTTACCAGTAACAGGTATGATAGAGATTATATGTGTATTTTCGATTCATGTTTTAAGTATATGATACTGAATTTAAATTTAATATTACCATAATGTCCAAGGTATGATAAGAAATAGATTGTTAAGCAAAAGTAGTTATTCCACATTTTATAAGTAGTTTGTATGTATTAGATTCAGATTAACTTGTGCTTAACATGGGTGGCAAAAATAAAAAGTAAGATAACCCTAACTATCCTTTTATACTATATTAGTTAAATCAATATAATGAGATTCATAAAGTTACATATAAGGGTATATATGCTCTTTTGAATATGAATCGTATGGAACTTGTGAAATTCATTGCATTAATGGATGACCAAATCAATCTTTATTGAAAGGGTGATTATAGTATTGAGTTATTATAGATGATACATATGATATATGAGACGTGATAATAATTTATGAAAGGATAAATACTTATATTTTTTAAGTATACCATTGACTTTATGTGATATAGTCATACATATTTAATGAAATATTAAGTTTAAATTTGAAAAGTTCAAAATAGCTTAATCTAAGTAGAAATTGTGTATTGAGAATGCCAAATCTCTTTGACAAGATCGATGTAGTGGAGTATACTTAATTTTCCTTGGTTATCTAATAGAGAATGTGATTTTCTCAAGTAATTGACTATATAGCTAAATTTCATATAGTATGGATTTATGTAGGAGGATTTTTACAATATATGATATTGTGTCATGAAATGTTTATTTCATTATAATTTTGCCTTGGTACTACTTATTTTTAATAGTTATATTCAAATTAATTAACACGATTCCATATGAGATGTAGAATGGTATGATTTTAAAAGGGATCAAAGTTAATAAATTTGGGATATAATGCTTGGTTAAAGCATATATTATCTATTAAGTCTAGATTTAAGTTTGATAATAAGAAGTTATGAGATATCCAACAGTTGGATATAATTTTACAAATCCTATTAAAGAAAAATGTTTGATTCAATAAGTACTTATGATGAGAATAGTTCTCAAGATAAGTATTGGAGGTAAGATGAGATTTGAAATAGTTCAATTCCCTTAATAATATATGCAAATGGAATTATTACCTTTATTTGATATATATGATGTACACATGAAATGATGATAGAATTTGAATAGATTTACTATCATGATGAATTCAAAGAGTCTATTTTAAAGATAATTATAGATTTATTATGTCTATAAGAAAGTTAGTAGGAGTAAGTTGTACCTTTTAATGGGAGTATGAAATGAAATACGACTCATTAAGACCAATAATTCATATTTTCAATTATTGAAGATATGATAGTCTAAGAACAACACTTAGTTAGATATGAAAAGGTGTCAACTTAAGTTCCAAGAATTAAGATCTATAGAGATAGATATATAAATTGCTTACCTATTCTAATCTAAGTACATAGATAACGTGTTAATAGTATTTAGCATTTCAGATGTATTATACTTATGAAGTATAAATCATGTTCATTATTCTATGTAAGAGTTGATATTTAAGTTCAGGATCCAGGACTTTAGTTTTAGTTTGACAAAGAACAGAAGTGAGTCCTAATTATGGTATAGTTACTTAGAACAATATTATTTGAATAGAACATCTTCTAAGGTAACAATGGTTGCTAATCATGTCCTAATACATTTTCATTTACTAAAAATGATTGCTTGGATCATGAAATTCATTAATGAATTAGGTGTAGTTTTTTTCATTATTTGAACAATAATATATTATAGAACATGAAAGCTATTAGGCATACAACAAGAACTAAGGTCTCATTAATGATTTGAGGATATATTCTTAATTGCAGTGATAATTGAGATGATAGTTAAAAGTTTTAAACAAATACTCACTTAAAAGAATCTAGTAGAATTTTCTCATTAAGTTGCTATTCTAATAGAAGCATAATCGCTATATGATAATATAGTATGAGATACTTAAGCAGTTAGCTTAGTTCAAGTGGGAGATTGTTAGTTTATATCCTATAGTCAATTGATTGGATATAGATTTATGACATAATTTGTTAAGGTATTATTTATCTTATATATTATTATTTAATTAACTAACGTATAATATAAAGTTTATACTAAAAATATAAGTTGTAAATAAAATTATGATGAAGATTATAATTATGAATTTATATTATAATTAAATATTGTTTCTAAATTATTTTTAGTTATTACTTTATTAAGATTGGATATTAATAGAACAAAAAGAATAGTACACATTATGTTTTTCTTTATGAAGGAAGTAGTTGATGTCAATAACTAAAGTATAAAGATATTTAAACAAATTTGTAGTTTTTTTATTAGAGAATAAGTTTAGTGAACTGATCTGATATGAGAATTCTATATGAAACATTACTTATGTATCTATGAAAATACTTACTATGATGATTGTATAAATGATCCTTAAATTTGAGATTATCAAAGTTATCTTGTCTCTGGATTGTCGTGTTTTGATACTACTTACAACTTATTCGAACTATAGATGGTTCACTCGGTAGTCACTAGATGTAACATGAACTATATGAGGTAGTTGAGTGATCAATATAGGATTCATCACCTTAAAATAATTTGAGAGAATGTTTCATTATTCTCAATTAGTATTGATTTAAAAAATCCTTTGCTAAGGTAGAAATAACACTTTGAAAATAGTTTTTAAATGTTAATAATAAAATCAGTTACTAATGACATATAACTAATATGATTGGATTTCAATAGAGAAAATATTAATTTCATACTTTATGTTTAATCAGAATATTATATGATAAAAGAATTAAATTATACAAAAAATGATGCACAAACAGGTTAAGTCAAAACTACTTTAATATTCTTAATATTTAGATTGTTATAACGTGTTTTTAGACACCGATCTTAATCAATGAATATAAATTATTTAATTGGAGAATAAAAGATAATTTAAAAAGAATCTTAATTTATTTAATTCTAATTATAAATTCTAATTATAATTTGTAATAATTGCTAAAATATTAGGAAATTAATGGATCACGTATAAATTAAAAGAAAATTTAATTTATCTAATTATAATTATAAATTAAAATTATAAATTATAATTATGATCAACATATTAGTAATATGGTGGATCATGCATATAGATTAATTTAAGAGAACAAAACTAATTAAGTTAAATTTAATTGTGAAATTTTAAAAATTTCAGGATTAAATATATAATATTTTATTATACTAAGATTAAATTATAATTATAATTAAAGTATGATTTTAATTATAATTATATTTAATTTTAATATTAAGAAAGATTTATATTTTTCTAGGGGTTAATATTTTTCATTTTTTACCTCTTAAATATTGAGTTTTTATGAAAGTTGATTTATAGATAAGGCTATATAAGTATGTGGTTAAATTGATGATTATGTAGGATTTGAAAAGACGAAGACATATATTAAATTTATAATAAGACATGAATTTAAATTTAAATTTTATTATATTTTATAATTTAATTTTATTATAATTTAAAGTGATCTTAACTTTTAAAAAATTGAAAATTTAATTGCGTCTCAATTTCTTAACATACTTTGCAAGTTCTTACTATGATTATTATTATTATTATTATTAGCTAATGTTATATTTTCGCCGCCTAGTTAAAATAACGCCTGTAAATAGGAAAGGAAAATGATCTTTTTCTTGATTTTTTTTTTTGGTCTTGAAACTATTAGCCGAACAAACACTCTCTTTTTTAATATTTTCGGACACTTTATTGTTATCATTGTCTTATCCATCTAATTAAACAATACATTAGTTGTTGATATTCTGAAGGGATATAATATTTTATTACTGATTGTGCTGTTGAGGAGCCAAATCGAAGTCAGTGGAGATTATGCTGTAATCAAAAGAAAATTGGTGGCAAAGTTGACCAGGGTTCAACTCAATTAAAAGCAGTAACTATGCTTTTGCCACCTGTATCATCAAGCCGTTTGGCATCATTCAATTTATTGGGGGAATACCTAGTGACACTAACCCCTTTTAGTTCGATCCGAGGAACAGCTACTCAACTCTCACAGGCTGAGTCAACTCTTTCCCCGTCATTATCTTATGATATTAAGATAACATGTAATATTTCCCAAATGTGCTAACATATATATATATATATAAATAAGAAATAACTACATAATTATTTATTAATTCATGACATCACAAAAATTATTTTAATTATTTTCTTATAGATATATATATATCTATATATAGTATAGTTGGAAGCAATAGGGTCTGATTCATGGTTGTTGTTTCTTTTTTTTAATAAAAAAGAAAAAAGACTTCGACCTTAAGTCTATGATCAAAAGATAAACAACGGCCAACAAAAAATAGAAAAATGTTAGTATCCTACATACAATTATTTATCTATTTACCTTAAATAAGGTTAGAATAGCCAATAATATATCATATAGAGAAAGAAAACATAAATATATTTAATAATGACAAAGTAAAAATGTTAAATTAGATCCACGCGTTTGCGTCTCTATTCATATTCAACTCATAATTCGTCAAGTTTGGGATAAAGTTCCTCTCCATGGTTAATTCAAATTGGTTAAATTAACTGAAAATAATGTATACTGATATAAGCAATAATTTGTATTAAAAAAGACAAATAGTTAATACAAGTATGAAATTTCTGGAGGCTTCTTTTACTACTAGACACTTTAGTACAATGAAAAAGACTTCATTCTGTCCACAAATTTAATTTCTATAGATTTTTTTTAACATTTTGCAATGTAAAATAGAAAATCAATATTTTTGTTTATATAAGTAAAATTCATTTTTTTGAAATGCAAAGCTTATAGCATCTACAATAATTTAAAATGTCATTAAATAATGCAATCAATAGATTTAAGATAATCTATTAAAAAATATTTAATTTAGAGCATATTTGGTTTTATTTCTTATTTTAGTTTCTATTTTTTATTTTTCTAAATAAAGATGCCCAAAAAATAACATACTAATATAGTACAAAAATTCAAAAAATAGTACAAAAACAAAAAATAAAAAAAATAAATGAAAATACATTAAAATAAAAAAACGAAAAGTTAAACTTAATCTTAAAAAGTCATTTGAATTTTTCAAATTCACTTCTTATTTATTATTATTATTATTATTATCTTTTATTTTTATTTTTATGTATTTTTATCAATTTTATATATTTTCAGTTTTTGTAATTTTTCAATTTATATTTTATTCATGTCTTATTTTTTATTTTTATATTAAAAATAAAAATAAAAAACGGATCATAAAATATTTGTTAACCTAAAAGGTCATTTGGAATTTTCAAATTCATTTCTTATTTATTATTATTATTATTATTGTTATTATCTTCTATTTTTATTTTTTATGTATTTTTATCAATTTTATATATTTTCAGTTTTTGTATTTTTTTCAATTTATATTTTATTTATGTCTTATTTTTTTTATTTTTTATTAAAAATTAAAATAAAAAACAGAACATAAAATATCTGATAACCTAATTAGGACAACCCAAAAGCCAATACATATAATTACTACTCAGTCTAAGATTTTATTTTCATAGGACCTATTAAGGTTTTACTAGCATAAAATATTTTAAAAATTTTCTGTTTACACTATTTATAACAAAATCGAATATATTTGTAAATTAAGGGTCCATTTAATTTATTATTTATGTATTTTTAATATTTTTCTAAATTTTTACACAAAATTTTTAATTTTTATATTTTATTAGTGTTTTTTCAATATTTTTTAAAAAATAGAAATAAAAAATTAAAGTGCAAAAAGAGGATTTTTGGTATTATTGTTGATTTTGATTTTTAGTTTTTATTTTTATATATTTTTGTGTATTTTTAAAAATTTTAAAAATTTAAAATTTATGTATTTTAAAAAATAAAAATTAGAAACTGGAAGTGAAACGAAACAGGGCCTTAATTAATCGTTTATTAATAGGAAAATGGTGAAAGCGAGTAGAGAGAGAGGCGAAGAATTTCGCAAGTTGTAACGCTCAAATAAAGAGAGTGGTAATCTCCAATGGCGCCCACTGGAACTGAAACCTTAAAGCACCCACTATTTAACTTCCTTTCCTAAATTTTTGTTGCTTAAGAAGGAAATTCCATCAGATACCCATATCGAAAGGAAGGGGGGAGGGAGAGAGCGTGTGTGACAGAAAAATCTTTGGTCCGCAAATCAATCAAAGAACCGAAATTGGGTTGTTGCCATATATATATATATATATATAGACTGCTATTATTGTTTTCTTTTGGGGGGGTCGCTATAGTATAGAATTGAAGAAGACCATATATAATCATTGTTTGAGAACTATGAAAAGCACAAAATAGGCGATATTTTACAAGAAAGTAATATTTTTTAGATGATATTTTACATAAATACTTTATTCAAGGAACAAGGTACTTGAGTGTGGTTTCTATTGGACTACTC
>JAOXYD010000007.1:9578220-9601077 GCA_028565735.1 Pinacopodium congolense
CATGAACTCAAACCATTAGTGATTAATCATGTTTTGTTATCATCAAAACCAAGATTAGAACCTCCCTTGGTTCAACATGTATGTATCATTTAATTCAAACAAAAAACATGAAAATTTTTCAAATTTGAATCACAGATGAAATTCAATGATTCAAAGGAGTTCAAAGAAGTAATATACAATTATACTTCAAGAAGCAAATATATACTAGAATCCATTTGGTGACATTCATTATCCTTTTAGGTTGTATGAAGATTTTTATATGGGAGAGTAAACATTTTCAATCAGTATAGTTAAGAAAAAGCATGTTCACGAAAAAGTGTAGTAAAACAAGCAAACAACAAATGGAAAATCAGTTCATACATAAGTTTACGAAGAATCCTAATTGGCGAGCTAGGCAACAGTGGATGAATTGAAATCTAGATACTTTCTAATAGTCAATAGGTTAGTTTTATAGAACAAAATAGGAATTATATTCAATGTTAAGAAATTCAATGGAAGAGAATTATGCCATATTATATGGTTATAAGTTAAGAAAGAGTGATAAGTATGGATTCTTCACTATTAAGATAGAGATAAATAGATTAACTTCTAAACCTATTTTAAAGAGATTATACGTCAGGTTTAGTGCTTTGAAATTTGAATTCTTATCTAGTTGCAAGAAAATCATTGGTTTCGATAATTATTATTTAATATATTTCTTAGAAGTGCATCGTTAGTTGCAATTAGTTGAGATGGAATAACTAAAGGTATATGATTCTATGAACAATTATAGAGGGCGAGAATTACTATTCATGGAGTTAGCTCTCAAATCGCCTAGGTGAAGAACTAAACAACATAACCAGTGATTGCATAACTTTCAGTAAGTAGCAAAAGTTATGGATTGATTATATGATGTTATTTTTCATTTTCCTAATTTTAATATTCAATTAATTTTTCAATATTATTTTTGTACTTATAATATTATTTCCTTGTTTTAAATATATGGTGTGGGGTTTGTTTGAATTTTTGAAGAGCCTTTTTTTTTTTCATATTATGAACATTGAAATTATACATGCTATGTTTATGAAGAAGCGTAAAGGGAAAGCTTATAAATTACTTTCCTAGAAAGCAATTAGTTATATAATTGAATATCATTATAAAGAATTGATGGAGCAAATGAAGAATTGTCTGGAGAAGCATATAATGACTTTGATGCTAGAGGGAAGGAGACTTTTGTGAAGGCATTTATTAGTGTAAAACCAAAGTGTGAAATAGTCCATAACAATATTTATGATAATTTCAAGAGATACATCTGCCAAACATAAACAAAAAGCAACATAAACATATTAAAAAGACATTTGAATAGCCTTGATGACTCAAATATATGAGAGAAGGAGAAAATTACAAATTTTATTTGATGAAGTTTTCTTACGAATAAGAAAAAAAAACTTGAGGCAACTTAAAGGGAGTGCAGCATTGTCTTACCAAAACTAATTCAAATTTAAAGTTTTAGGAGACCTATTTTGTTACGAAGTTTGTTATTGACTTTTATGTGCAAAAACACGTTAGTATTAATTATTGTCATTAGTAAGCATGCAATTAAAAATGTTAACTTTCAAAGGGAGTACATTGATGATATGAGTCACTTTTATAAGAAAGAGAACTATTAAGGGGTTATCAGTTCTCAATAGAGCCAATTAGTGGCCCAAATTGTAATTCAAGGTTCTAAATCTTTAGCCTATCCTTCATCCAATTGTAAAGAAAATTCCAAGCAGGCCAAAGAGATAAGAAGAAAGGATAAGAATGAAAAGCCAAAGAATCCTAATAAGTTAACGAAAAGAGTCACTCTTCGGAATTTAGTCACAAGAACAGAGTGTAAGAGTTGGATTAACCTTCAAGGAAACCAAATTTCGTCAAGGTAAATGCATTTTTCATTTTACTACCAGGAAAGTGTAAATACTAAAATGTATTACTAGTTCATTATGATGGGGAATTATGTTCCTAATATAGATTTGAATATTCACTACATAATTATGGTAACTGAAAAGAAAAAGAGGTTAATCTAATACAATGCAAAATTTAACTAAAGAGTTTTAATATTGTGAATCTTTCTTCACAAGGCTAGAGGTATTAATATCAACTTCAATTAATCTAAATATTCTTTGAAGAGAGAAAAGAATTGTAAGATTTTTGTTTTTACGGTGAATTATGCCATAATAAGTATACATGTGATTTATATTACCCTAGCAAATCACATGTTCCCTTCTCAAATTTAACCAATACATAATTTACATTTTATTTTATCAATATATTTGTTTATAAATATTTGAAAATTAACTTTATTTTATCTTAGATGTTTATAACTAAGTTTTTATAACCATAGGACTTTAGGCGCATATATAGGTAAGAAAACTTAGGCCCTATTTGGTATTACGAGTTTTTATAGTTTTGATTTTAGTTTTTTTAAAACAAAAATAAGGTAACAAAACCCTCTTATCTTGTTATGCTTTACCCTTTTGTTTACAAAAGTTAAAAAAAGAAACAAAAAAGAAATAAATAAACCATTATTTCCACGAGTTTTATAAATTGGTTTATAAAATTGGTTTGTAAAACCCATTCCTCTTTCTTTCCTTTATTTCTCCTTTTCTTAGATTCACTGATTACTTGTCATGTACAGATAATCTCCATTTTCATCTTCATAATGTATTTAGAATGAATTAAGAGCATGTTTAGTTAGGTTGTGAGTTTTGGTTTTTTATTATGGTTGTTGTATTCTTGTATTGATTATTGTGATTTCTTTTTCGATTTTTGTGTTGTATTAGTGTATTTTCTTTATCGATTTTTGTATTTAGAAAAATAGGAAACAAAAACCAAAAATCAAAATGGAACTAAACAAGCCCTAATATAATATTTTATTTTATATTATTATATAAAATTAATTAATAAATTTCTTTAATTATATTAGATATTCATATCTTTTAATTTTGAATGATAACGAGAATTAATTAATTGAAGAATACAATTTGATATATTAAAAAATAAAATAAAATTTTAATTTAATATTAACATCTAATAATTTGATAAAATTAAATAAGTTTTTTAAATTTGTTTATTATAAAATTTAACCAAACGTATTTTTATTTTAATCTTTTTGTTATAAATATTAATCAAATAAGTTTTTTAACAAAAATAAAAACTAAAAATCATAATAGAAAAATAAAAGTAATATCAAACGGCTCTTTAATAATTTTTAAACTAAAATTGATATTTTTTTTACTAATACAACAAATCGAAATTTCTTAATTTAATTATAATTATATTTATATTTTATTGATAACAATTTATAATCAATTTCATTATAATTTCTTTGGATTATGTCTTATATCTTGAAATTTTTTGTGAGTTTCTTATAGAAAATGTGAAAACAAAACATAATTTTAACTTTTAAAATATAGACTGGCTTAAAGCAGTGCATTCCAATTTTTGAACACAATTAAAAGTAAGATTATATTAAAATGTTCTGAAATTACTATAAAAAGAGAATTTTAGGGTAATTAATTATAAAAGCAGATCTGAATACTATTTTTTTTAACCTTTTTTATGCAGAATCTTTAACTAATAACTCGCAAATTATTCATTCTGTGTGAATAAATAAATTAAAATTAAATAATAAATTTGATTTAATTTATACTTATAAATCTCTAATTTTAATTAATTATCTTTTTAATGACCAATTCACTTATAACGAGTTCCTAATTGAGTTACAAGTTACACCTCCCTTCGGGGCAGTGCTACATTCTTCGACGAGGAGGGGCGTTGAATTTTGTTTACGTTGAATTTTGTCCTCAAGAAGGAACTTGTTCTGAATAATATCTGTTCTCAGAACCCTAATTCTGAGTCTCCAATTAAACCCTCATCGAATCGACGAACCTTTGCTGATCAAATCCATGGCCGAAATCGAGAATCAAGATCAACCCACATTGCCTACCAAACGCAAACTTGATCCGATTTGTGAAAACAAAGAAACAGAGGAAGAATTTGAAAGGGTACACTCAATCACAGCTCAAAAGATTCAATCTTTAACCAACAACGATAACAGCAATCATGAAGATAGTCCCTCGGAAGTGGCACAGAACGAGAATCAAGGTATAGAGGCTTGTACAACCAATTATGGGCTCAATTCCTCGAAATCCCAGGTTAACATCGAAAACGCTGAGATGCAGGAAAATGGACACGAAGAAGGCGAAGACGAGGAGGAAGACGACGACGAAAACGAAGAGGGGGAGGTGAATGGAAAAGATGTTATGGTGGATAGGAAGGGGAAGGGGATAATGATTGAAGAAGATGATAGTGATGACGGTGATGAAGAAGATGATGACGAAGATGATGATTCGAGTGATGATGGGAGTGAGCTAGAGGATGATCCGTTGGCTGAGGTTGATCCGGATAATATTTTGCCATCGAGGACACGGCGACGATCAGTCCATCCCGGGATTTATCTCGCTAACGACTCTCCGAGCAACGAGGAGGATGATGATAGTGATGAGTAATTGATTCAGGTTAGTTTGAAATTGAGGTTAGTTGGTAACTGAATTTGGGATAGTTATTTAGTATTAGCGACTTTTGATGACTTCTGATGATGATGATCACCTCTTGTTCTATGGGATGCAATGTGTGAGGGTTATTAGTAGACATGTGGAGGTGGCCTTAAGATTTGCATTTCGGTTCTGTTATACCTGTTCAAAGTAGTACTCCCCTGAATATCTTTCTTTAAAGTTACCTGAACTGCAGATGTAGTCTCTTCTCTTCTGTAGTGGCTATTGCTTTTATAATTCTCATTGAACCAACAAAATGTTCCTCACCAACTTTATATCAATTTAGCTCAAACGAATTTTTATTTCACTGCAGGATGATGCCTGTTCGTAGGAATATGAGTTGTTTGAGAGAAACTAAATACTTTATACCATTGGGTTGGTTGATCCGTATTGTTGACTACAGCTGAGTCCTCATCCAAGTTGCAATTTTAATTTTCAAAAATATCAAAGTTAGAGAAGCTTGTATTGCTGCAACGTTGTTATTGAAATCAAGCTACAACCTATTGATGGTTTTCTGTCCAAGTCATTAACTATCACCAATCCACCACTATGGTTTGCTTGTCTTATACCATCTTTCATATCAATAGATCACTAGCATCTGTATTGATGGTAGCATCAATTTCGTCACTATTATTAATAAGAAAACCCTTATTTTCTCTTGATTTTCCCCATGATGATAATTTTTGGGAAATTTTGGGGAGCCTTGGGCTTTCCATATGTGCCAAGAATTGTCTGTGTTGGGTTGACAAAGTGTTTATACATGGGAAATAAAGCATTGACACATATTAGAAACCAGTAAAAGTTAGAATTGCAAGTTTAACTTTGAGACATAATCTCGTAGGGCACACTTGTGCTACATATCAAAATAGTCAATGAAAAGTAAATTTAGGTGGAGATTTTTATCGTTTAGATATCTGGTTGTCGAATGTTAACCTTTAAACTATGTGTATTCTAATCTTTTCCTTATGATACCATTCACCACCAAAGTAGAAAAGACAGTTCAATTTTTTTTCCAGATTTGTGATGTTTAATGTTATTCCCTGCTTCATGGCTGCATTAGAGAATTTTTCCTTCATTTTACAAATAGCATATGTGGCCTGTTATTGTTCTTAGAATTATGAAATTTTTATTGTCTTTCTACATCTTGGTTTACTGTGTTCAAATAATGGTTCCTCGTTGCATCGCTTATATGAGCATCCCCCGGGAAGTTTGAGTCTTCAACAGTTAGTTTATGGTATAACCATTTTGCTCTAAGATACTACCTTCTACAACCAAAAAAAAAAAAAAAAATTTGTTCAATGGGTGTTAAAGGTCGAATTTTAAATGTTAGGTGCCAATTCTAGCTCCTCTAGGTTGCATAGCTTACTGTTTGGCTGCAACTATTCTGACTTATAAAGGTCCTTACAGAAACAATCATTCACTTCTTTTGTTCATTATTTTTCCCTTACGTATCGTTATTCTCTTTGAGCATCGCCTTTAAGTCAGTCTTGGACTTCCCTTGAAGGTTTCTTGTTGTGGACGTGATGTAGGATGACCACAACCCTATAAGCTGCAGTTTAGAAAGTTGGAATTTGTAAGTAAGGAATTAAAAGAAAGGAACAGATTGAGGAATTATCATGGGGTTTGTACTAAGAGTTAAGAATCACGTTTAGGGTTTAACAAACAGAATGTTAGTATCACACCAATAAGTTCATAGAAATCATTTATAAAATTTAGGAATGATTTTAAAGTCTAAGAGTCATTCTTAGAAAGAAAGCACCAAACCTGTAGAAAAACTTGCTCTTCTTTCCTGCATCTTTCAAAGTGAGCGTGCAATCATTATTGTATACTTGTCCAGTAATGCTATTAGGAAATGATTCAACTATGTTTCCCTAAGCTATTGGATCCTAATATAAAAGACCTAATACTAAATCAAACTTATTCTAATTCTACTTACATTAAGGAAACTTATCAGTTATAGAAAATAGTCTAAGATGGGCCATCTCAAAAGGAAAACTGTCAATTTAAGGAAAATAAACTAAACAAACTATTAAAAAAACACTAAGAAAAACCATTGCACTGCTAAGCCCTATCTCCATCAGTATTAAGGTGCACAGGTTTGTGGCAAATCTTCGTCTTTCCCATTGCTTTTGTAATAAAGGTGCAAGCTTATAGGGAGGAATCCCTGTTATGTTACAATGAGAAAATTAAATTTGGCATCATCCTACTGGTTTTACTCTAAACCTTTCTTAATGTTTTCTTCTGTAAGTTTGAACCACAACTTCTTGACCTTTAAGGTTGATTGGTGAATTCTTTGTTTACTTACATGTGAGGCTTGATTTGAAATTTCAGGTAATGGTTGCACTGGAGATCAGGACTCTAGCAAGGACATGCTAGGTTGAGCCAGAAGTGTGCATCAAGCTTAACATTTGTTTATGTGTTGCAGCATGCATGCACTTATATGCGTGAGTGCCCATGGCTTTGGCATTGCTGTAGCTTGTGTTCATTTGAATGCCAGCCAGGTTGGCGTGGTTAAAATTTTGGTTGTGTTTTGTATTTTGGAATGTGTTGGTAAGCTTCCTCCAGAATTGGTCCTTGGAAAAATATAGTCTCATGCACACCTCTTGGTGTTATCCTTTTATTAGTATCTGACATAGAATTTAAAAGCAGAATTCAGAAGATTAAATTGCGGGCACCATTAATCTACGAAGACATGTTTTCTATTTAGAAAATTTTATATTTTAAGTATTTTACTTTTATTAAGATGTTTAGTTTTTTGTGTTTTACTTTTATTAGGATGATAAAAGACATTATATCCTTGTTATTAGGTTTTAGGGTCTTATAACTCATCTAAATATTTGTTTAATGTTTTCCACAAAGAACTTTTTGCCTATTTTGAATCAAATTACTTTATTTCTCTTAAGATTTTCGTCTACTTTTTAATTTCTTTGCAGATCTTGGATTAGATTTGCATTTTATGTACTCTTGGATTAGAGTACTACATTTTCGTGTTACGTCAGGTGGTATAGAAGTTTTGAAAATCTAAGATTTGTTCGTCTGACAATGGCCAATTCTAACAATGACGTTCGTGGATTAATCGAAGTTTGAGAGTCAATTTGCAATATGAAACAGCAGTTGGCATTGATTTAGGACTAGTTGCAAGCATTGTTTCGATGAAACAACATACAAAGAATTGAAGAACTAGTTGTTAAGAAAGGTGGCCTTGATGAGGTGTCCCTAGATTCAAAATCCCATACCTTGGGATTATGAAAATAACTCTAGTAATGAGGAAGAAGTCACCCAGTCAAGGCGTAGAGGAGACTACGAGTATAAGCTGAAAGTGGATATTCCGTCTTTTAGTGGAGATTTTGATATTGAAAGTTTTCGTCTACCTTTAGAGTTCTTTGCAGATCTTGGATTAGATATGCGTTTTTTGTGCTTTTATATTAAAGCATCGCATTTCTACACTACATCAGACTGATGCAATTGAGGGAGCTTTTATTTTTATTATTTTAATTTCTATTTAAGTGTGAAAGATGTTTTTGTCCCTTATTATGTTTTTCATGCAACCTTTGAAAACTTTACGCTATACGTTACGTCAGGTGGTATTAAAGCGAGAATGTCAATTAGGAGCGATAGCAATGGTCTTCGTGACAGTGTTTAGGAGAGTAGGGCTGTTTTTTTAGGAGATGAAATGTCACAACGTTTGGAGCAACATCTGAAACAATAGATAGAACACAGATTCCGGCATTTCGAGGAAAGTCTTAAGGAGATTTTGAAGCATCTGGGTGCTCAAGGAATCAATACATATAGAAGACAGAATAACTGTAGAAGGTCAAGAGTGGAGATGGTTTGTGGTGAACCTACAGGTAAAATTATGCCTGCGAGAAGACAGTCAATCTATGAAGAGGATTCGAAGGAAGAAGATTACTATAAGCCTAATAGATTTGGGCATTTTCAATTGTACAATAGGCATAGGAAGAGAGACCTCTATGGTGGATTTGAAGATAGAGATGCGAGGGATTATAGATTGAAGGCGGACATTCCTTATTTCACTAGTAGCCTGGGCATTGAAGACTTCTTAGATTGGCTTATGAAAATTGATAAGTTCTTTAAATATCTAGAGATTGCACTTGAGAAAAGAGTCTGAATTGTAGCTTGCAGGCTAAAGGGGGAATTTTTGCATGGTGGGAAAGAATTCAGTCACATAGAGAACGTGAAAAGAAGGGACCTGTGCGCACATGGTACAAGATGACGTTTCTGTTGAAGCAGGAGTTTTTTACGGTCAGACTATGAGCAGATTCTATTTTAGCAATATTAAAGATGCAATCAAGAGGGACGAACAATGCGCGAGTATACTGCAAAGTTCATGAGGTTGACAGAATGGAACAAGCTTCTTAAATCTAAAGGACAGTAGGTGGCCAGATATTTGGAGAAGTTGAAACCAGCACTTTGGGACAGGATCGGAGTACAGGTCATTCGCACACTGTCAGAAGCAAAGAACATGGCCTTAAAGGCGGAGATGATGCAACAAGAGTGTAGCAGGAGGAGTGTGGACAGTTATAAGACTCCACCATCTACTGATAAATATAAAGCTGCACAAGAGCATACTCCTCATAGTCATGAAATGCGAAGTGTGGAGGATAAAGCTATAGGAAAAAGGCCTATGATGGAGGTGCGAGATAAGGAGGTGAAATTGATGCGGAGCTTTAAAAGCAAAATTCAGAAGATTAAACATGCAAGCGCTGTTAATCTACGAAGACATGTTTTTTATTTAGGAAAATGTATATTTTGAATATTTTACTTTTATTAGGACGATAAAAGACATTACATTCTTATTATTAGGTTTTAAGGTCTTATAACTCATATAAATACTTCTTTAATGTATTACGAAAAGAACCTTTTATCTATTTTGAATTAAATTATTCTATTTCTCTTAAGGTTTTCATCTACCTTTTGAATTATTTGCAGATCTTGGATTAGTTTTACATTTTCTGTACTCTTGCATTAAAGTACTGCATTTTTACGTTGCGTCAGGTGGTATTAGAGACTTGATAACCTAAGATTTGTTCATCTAACAATGACCAACAACAACAATGACGTTTGTGTGTTACCTTAAGTTTGGAAGTCAATTAGCAATATAGAACGATAGTTGGCATTGATTTAGGATTAGTTGCAAGCATTATTGCGAGGAGAAAATATAATAAGAATTAAGGAGCCAATTGTTAGGGAAGATGGTTCTGCAAGGCGTCTTTAGATTCAAAATCCCGTACCTTAGGATCATGAAAATAGCTCCGGCAAAGAGAAAGAATTTATTCAACCAAGGCATAGAGGAAAATATGAATATAAGTTAAAGGTGGATATCCCATCTTCTAGCGAAGATTTGGATATTGAAGGTTTTCTTGATTAGTTAGCATAGGTTGAGAGTATCTTCAATTATATCGAGATTCCAGAGGATAGTAAAGTGAAGTTGGTAGCTTACTGCCTAAAAGGAGGAGCTTCTTATGGTGGGAGTAATTACGGGAGTTCAGAAAGAGAGAAGGGAGAAATCTAGTTTCTTCATGGAGGAAAATGAAGTAGATATTAAGAGGAAAATTTTTACCCAGATTATGAACAATAGATTTTTTAAACATACCAGAATTTTCGTCAAGGTAATCGTAGTGTACATGAGTACACTACAGAGTTTTTTGGGATTAGTAGTGCATAATCAACTATTTGAATCACAACCTCAACAAGCTTCACGGTACCTAAGAGGATTGAAGTTGAACATCAGGGAGAATATTGGAATCCATATGGTATTAATAGTTCAAAATGCAAGGAACTTGGCTATAAAGGCGGAGTCCATCCTTAAAGTGAAATCGAAGAAGTTTAGGCAATATGAGAGTGAAGAGGCCCTTAGTGAGAAAAGAAAAGAAGTGGTGAATAAAACTCTTGTGAGTAGTAGCGATAGGAAGAGTAACATGAATGGTGGGAGTTTCAATAAAGCAGTCTCAACGAATCCTAAGCCTACCAATCCTTACATAAGAGCTGCTCATCTGAAGTGTTATAGGTGTAGCAAACCTGGACACAAATTGAATGATTATCTAAAGAGGAGAGCAGTGAATATAGTGGAACAACATAAAGATGAAGAAGAAGAGGAGGTACGTGCACCCAAAGGGGATTGGGAGCAAGATGAAGAGGATGAAGGAGCTTTTGTAGGAGTGATTAGGAGATTAATGATATCTCACAAGGAGCATAATGACTTACAAAGGCATAAAATTTTTCGCACGAGGTGTATGATACAAGGAAATTTGTGTGAGATGATTATTGATGGAGGGAGTCAAGAGAATATTATAAGTATGGCAATGTTGAAGAAATTATGGTTAGTTGCTGAACCACACCCAGAGCCTTATAGCATTAGATGGATTAAGGAAGTTAGCAAGATTTTTGTCAAAATACGCTATAAGGTACCTTTTTTTATTAGTAAATATTCTGATGAACATTACTGTGATGTAATTGATATAAATATTTGTCAAATTCTACTGGGGGGATCATGGCAATATGATATAGATACAATACATTCAGGTAGGGAAAATACATATCAATTTATGAAGGAAGGCGTGAAATACACATTAGGAGTGAGAAAATAAGAAGCGTTTATTACAAGTGGAGGATCATAAAGAAGAATTTACACGTAAGATAACAGAAGAGCGAGTGTTGAAGTTATTAATTATTAAATGGGAAATAGAAAAACAAGAAGAGATTAGAGGGAGTCATACAAATATTAGTTATAATAAACATAAAAAGGTTAGCGAGATTAAGGAGAATCGTAGTACCTTAGAGCATACAAGTAAATTAGATGATAAGGGGAATAAGGGAATTAAATATGTTTTCCTAATGGATTTAGATGTTTCAAATAAGAAGAAGTCATCAACTTATAACGATATTGAAAACAGTGAGCCTAATAAAGAGACCAAAAGCAAACTACAAGGAGTCATGGAAAGTAATTGGTCTAAGATGGTGACAATAGCAGTTAACATGAAGGACAGGAGAACAAAGAACTCCTAGAGTATCTATTGGAAAAAGCGATTAAAGAAGAGTTTAGACAAAACAACTGATGTCTTCTAAGGAATGCAAGAATTAAGGAGTAGACGGAGACATAAAGTGAATGTTTTAACCAAGGTGAGAAAGATGCACAAAAGAAGAATTGAGAACTTTGATTATAATTCGAGGTAGAGTTATTTTTACAAGTGAGGAGGATTGGCGTGGAGCTCAAAAGAAGAATTCCGAAGACTAAACCCACAAGCGCTATTAATCTACGAAGACGTGTTTTCTATTTAGAAAATTTTATATTTTGAATATTTTACGTTTATTATGATGTTTATTTTTTTAGTGTTTTACTTTTATTATGACGCTAAAAGACGTTATATCCTTATTATTAGGTTTTAAGGTTTTATAACTCATATAAATAATTCTTTAATGTATTGCGGAAAAAACCTTTTGCCTATTTTGAATAAAATTACTCTATTTCTCTTAATATTTTTCTCTATTTTTTGAGTTTTTTTGTGTGTGCATATCTTGGATTAAATTTGCGTTTTCTGCACTCTTGGATTAAAATACTGCATTTTTGCATTGCATCAGTATTATTTTGCAAGGATATGATATAATTGATCTCAAGGCATTCCCTATAATACACCTAAGTTACCTAGTCCACATTGACTTGTACAATGGCTTAGTGCCTGAATGTTTTGTTGTGGAATCGTCATCCATTCAAGGTTGTAGCCTCGTCTTGGCTTGTATTTTCTGTTAACCTATGGAAAATTAGTGTCTGATTGAGTTGCAGAAAGAATGAATTAAACTTTCACATTCTGACTATAATATGCTCTCTGAAATTGTGTGTAATGGTATCAAGAACATGTTTTTACTATTCTAGAAACTTCGACAGTGATAATGATTTTTGTATTTAATTTTTCTAGTTAGCATCATGCCTAATGCGTTCAGTTAAGTCTTTCTATTAGAGATTGTAGGAATATTAAGCCTGATTATATATTTGGTATTGTGTAATTGATTACATGCATCACATCCTAAATTACTGTAACTTGATTATAGGAATTACATCCTTAAATAGTGTTAGAATATTTATATATATATCACTACTATGTACAGATCCAATGCCAAAAACACAATACCTTTTCTCCATTGTTCACATGGTTTCAGAGCCATAGATCTGTTATCATTTTTCTCTTTATCCTTTGTGCATTGAGAAGAAATTCCTCTTTTTTTTCCCTGAACTTCAGTTTTACCCTATAGCATATTTATAGCATTTTTTTGGGCACTTATCTCTGATTGCCAATTCCTCCTCACCGCCAACTGCAATAGAGACATCACCAACCTACTAGCCTCTTCCCGACAGTAGGCCATTGGAAGACCTATGCATTAGCCTCACATGTTGCTTGTCTCTTCTTCATCATTAGATCTAATACTCAATGACCTTCTAACTGCTCTTCACAAAGGTAAACATTAGTGAACTTATCCTATTTCTTCCTTTATTTCATATGATCATTTATCTTCTTATTCTTATTCTTTTATTGCCTCACTTGATTTGTGACTTTCCCAAAAACTATTTGTGAAGCTTTATCTCACTTTGGTTAGCATGATGTTATGATAAAGAGAGGAATTCTTTAGATGCTAATGATACATGAGAATTAGTAAATTTACTTATTGGAAAGAAGGTAATTGGATGTATATGGTTATTTGCAATCAAAGTCAATTTTGATGTATCAATAGCTTGACTTAAAGTATGACATGTGACAAAATGCTATGTTCAGATATATGGTGTGGATTATGTTGATTCCTTCTCACTTATTGTTAAACTAACCTATATTTGTCTATTCATTTCTTTGGTAGCTACTTATGATTGGTTGTTACATCAATTAGACATAAAAAATTTCCTTCCTACATAGTGATCTCCAAAAGGAAGTGTACGTGAAGTAACCATTTAAGTTTTTTACTTGTAGGAAGTATGGGAAACTTTGTCGTCTTTAGAGGTCCCTATATAATTTAAAACAAAGTCTTCGTACTTGATTAAGAAAAGTTGGTTCGATAGTGAAAATATTTGGGAGGAATATGAATAAATTTGATCACTTAGCATTATATAAACAATTTACATCTAGCATCATTATCATTATTGTATATGTAGATGATATTGTCATTATTGGAAGTGATTTTATGGACATTTTATTTTTAAAATCTTTTTTTTAAATCAGTGTAACACCAAAGATTTAAGAACTTTAAAAAAATTTTCGGGAATAGAACTGACAAGTGAGAAACATTTTTTTATCTTTAAAGAAAATATGTATTTGTTCTATTAATTGAGATTGAAAAGCTAAGAGCTAAATCATGCAACACTCCAATGATCTTTGATTATAACTCTCTAGAGACGAAAAGTTATTTGAAGATTCAGAGAATTGTAAAAGATTGGTTAGAAAATTAAATTATTTTACAGTAATTTATATTGATATTGCATATTCTATTCGTATCATAAGTCAATTCATATCTTTTCTAACTATTCATTATTGAGTTGCCTTAAAACAAATCTTATATTACCTTAAAGGAGTTCCTTAACAAGGGATACTATCCAAAAATCATAAACATATTCACATTTAATATTTCTCAGGTAATGATTGGGTAAGTTTTAAAATTGATGAACAATTTATTACTGTTTACTATGTCTTTATTAGAGGAAATTTAGACTTTGTTTAGTGTTTTTATTTTTGGTTTTTGTTTCCGATTTTTTTTAACATAAAAACAAAAAACAACAACACAAAAACCAATAAAAACATCACACTAATATAGTACAAAAATCAAAAAAAAATATACAAAAATTAATACAAAAATGTAAAAATCACAATAAAAAATTACAACCAACAACCCAACTAAACATATCTTTAATTTCATTGAAAAGTAAGAAGAAAAATGTTGTATTATGATTCAGTGTAAAATTTGAATTATGACACAATTTATGAGTGAGATAATGTGAATATGTCAATTGTTATTTGGAATTGGGCTTGAAGTCTCAAAATTAGCAAAAATGTGGGATTATCAAATTGCTCTATATATTGCTTCTCATTATATGTTTAATGATCGAAATAAATGTATAGAAATTAACTGTCACTTTATTCACTTAAATTCTGTAGGATAAATCACATTAAAACTGGAAAATAGTGAAAAGGTACAACAATGTTTAAATTCTACAAGATATGTTAAAATTGAGGAATAACTTACAAGATATTTTCAAAAAGTACTAAATAGTGCTTGAGTCAACTATATTTATTACAAGGCATAATTATTATTTATGCTCTAACTTAAAAGAAAATGTTACAAATTGTAGCAAAATTGTGAGAATATCAAACCTAGTCATATGCTTCATATCATATGCTTAGTTATAAGGATGAAATCCCTAATTATTGTAATTTAATTGTAGGAATTACATTCTTAATTAGTGTTAAAATCCATGTACGTATATCCCTATTCTATACAAATCCAATGCAAGAAATACAATTTCTTTTTTTTTTCTTTTTCACACTATAAATTCAACAAACATTTATTTATTCATATAATAACCAATTGAATAGTATATGAACATTTTGGTTGTCCTAAGGATTACGGTTAAATATTTTGTGTATAAGTTTCATTTCTAATAGGAAGAATATCAGCTTTATCCAAAAGAGAAGAATGTGATTTAACTCTTAAAAGAGGCTGTGAACATAGGAGGGGCAATATTTCCTAGGAGAACGGATGAATTACTTCCAAAAGGAACCAGAAAGTCTCAACCTCAGCAATTTGATTACACCTTTACTTTTCAGGAATTACCTATAGAATTAGGAGATAACCAACCGAGGGGAGTTCAAAGACCGAAAAAGTGATGTGACAACCTATGTTTCTTTCATTAAGGTTGAAAATTTGTTTAGAAAATCCTTATCACTAACCCACCTAATGCAATAAATAACAATTTCCAAAGCCTTTCAGCTCAAGAATTCTATCCAAAAGCAAGTAGCACGAGTAAGAAAACTGCAAAATTGGATGATGGCTGCAGAAGATGTAAGATAACATTAGCTCGTCCCTAGGCAGAAGAATCAACTGATTCATCTATAACTACCCAAACTTTTCCAACTTAAATTGTTCTCACTTCTGGGGAAAATATCTTTCAACTAATAACTTGAGATTGTCACTGAGATATTTGTGTTTTCAAGGTACAGACAGCTGCCATCATATCCTATCGCTTTTTCTTGCCTCCTTTAGCAGCACTAGATTTAGATGGAGAAGCAACCAGGTAGACGAACAGACTGATTATGGAGACCACCGAGATTAGGGACCCATACTTTGCCAACAGCCTCTGCACTCAGGCAAATAATTAATATCAGCCAAATGCGACCCAGGCATGTAACATTAGTAATGGTACTAATTTCGCAAACAAACATGAATTTTAGTAATGATGCTCTTTTTCCCACATTTAATATTTGCTATCCTATTCCACAGACCAAGCCTGTGACATGATGATATAAAAACGAACTATATAATAACTGCCCTATTAGGTGAATAGGTTAACGAATGCATAGATTGAAGAGAAGTGCATGCATACCTTAGCCTGCAAATGATTGGCCAGACCCGAAGGGGTTTCCACAGGAAAAGACAACAAAAGAAACACGCATTAGTTGAATCCAAAATGCATGGGTGGTGGGCACAATGACAAGTATAAGCACACGGTAGAACATATATTTTCAGAGTAATTTACCCAGTCAAACTTCTTCTCAGGGGGTATTTCTGCAAGAACATCTAGTGGCAGAATGGGAGTGGAAAATGCCTCCTAGAATCAAATAACAGTCAGAAGATAAAGATTTGTATTTAAAATGAAGTGAAACAGAAAAATAAAGATATAGTGGCTAAGGTCCATAAACCTGAAGAGCAGCCTTTGTAGGAACACGAAAAGTAATTCGTGCCGAGGAACCTTGGAATACTCCCTTTACTTTGCCCTCCAATTCAAATGAATGTGAGAGGAGACCACCACTACAAAGCATGAGGTAAAAATTTACAAGGACAAAAGAAAGAATGTATTAGAAATAAACAGTCCCTGCTAATTAAGTAGTAGCACTCACGCATCGAGTCTTTCCCATGACTGTGAAGTGTTCCCGCTTACTACTTCAAAAAGATCTTGAGGCCAGTAATCATCCACAAGAGTTACATCATATGCAGTCCTGTAAGATTTAAGTAAAACACACAAACACTTTACTGCAAGTGCATAAAACAAACTCAACCTACATAAAAAATGTATGAAAATTATAAGAATTATATTATCCAAGAAAAGCGGCGAAGGGGTTGAACTGTTTTTTATATCAGTTACAGAGGATGTTCAGGTAAAATAATTAGAACTGTTTTTTCTGTTGTGACAAAGGTGCAGTTTCTTAAGTGGATATATGGCAACAAGTTACAAACACAAGTAATGGATGAGAAAAGAATTTACTCTGAGATCTCCTCTATAAGCTATTGTGTTAAATTCATTTTCACCGTGGAGTTTTTAAGAATCCATTCAGTAATATATAGAACCAAATTGGTTCATAAACAACTCTTTGGATTGCCTCTGTACCATTAAAAGGTCACAAAACACTATTTTATTCATTATGGAGTATGGGCTCCACGCCTGAGCCCATACAAATATCACAACAAACTCAATCACTGTACATTAGTCTGTCTGAGCTAATTGCCAGTAAATCATCCTAAACAATGATCTCACACGTCAACATGTTATTCTGATAAAATAAAGCATAAGCCAGCATTCCTACAGGGAAAGTCTAGGGCCGTAAGGACCATGAGGCTTCCCATCTCCTCATGCTCTACTCAATTCCTTCTTTTTTATCCTACCTTCTTGTGGAGCTCTTTCTCCCCCGTTACCAACTTGTCCCTCATTTCTGTTCAACTCTTTTCTTTCTGTTCCGTAGCCCACATGCTAGACATATCGTTCATCAAGCAATTTCAACTCATGAACTAAACCAAAAACTCTCTTCTAACATCACTATATGACATCTCCGGCTTCAATTTCTTCCTCAAACATCAAAGTTTAATGTTGTAAGGGTATCATTCTGCTGTTATTAAGTTTCACGTTTCTAATTAGCATGAAATCCTCAATGGTCTTCCCAGACTCCACCCATTTAATCAACGCCCTCTAATATAGAAAGTTCCCCAATCACATTTTGATGATAATTGACCTGCATCTTCCTCAATGATTAGTAAGTGACGTAAGGACAACCCAAACAATATCGCAAGACTTCTTTGACCAGCTTTTGCTCCTTTAGAAAATTACACTATTACAAGTAAAAGAGTTGGAGTTCTAAAGTTCTAAACTTTTCGACAAATCTATCACCATTTCTAGACTTCCTAATTACAAAGAAACCTCTGTCGTTATAAGGTCCTATTTAAAACTTATGAAACAAGAAAACAGACAAAAATGAAATCCAGATCAAATAATAAAATCCACAGCAGAAAAACAGGATCAGAAACGATATAATTAAAAAAAAGTTCAGGACATGCAAGAGAAAAAAAGTCAACAAAGAATATATTAGAGAAAAAAAAAAACAGATCTGATAATAGAACATAATTTAAACAAGAGAAGAATTGAGAGACTGACGAAGATCCTTGATTGTAGATATCAATGGAGACAGAGACGCGCTCAGCACCGGATTTGAGGCGGTTAAGAGTGGCCTTCTTGTTGGCGAGAATGAAGGGACCATCGATGGCGGCGAAGGCTGATGATGCCAACAAGAGACCTAATAACACATTAATCAGGGATCTGGCCATCGTATTTCTCATTGCCGTATCTTTTGCTGCAGCTGTGAGTAGAGGTTTTCGATTTTAACTAATCTGCTTTGCTTTCAGCCTTCAGGACTGTGGACGAGTCGCGTACGTGTAATCTGTATTTATAGTAAAAAGCCTCGTAACTTCAAGATAACGACGTCGTATATATGGAGAAAGGCACCTCTCTATTTTGGCAAAGTAGTTCTTTTTAATTTTATTTTCGAAAAAAAAGTAGTTCTTTTTAATTTTGAAGATCATATTAAAAAATAAGTTTAAGTCTTTAACCTTAAACCATTTGTTATCTTCACAAATTAAACTTTAAAATATGATGAAATTTTTAATCTGGTAGTAAATACTTCAATTTTTTTATTAACATAAATTTTTATATTTGTATTTGAATTTATAATAAGATTTACTACACCAATTTGGAGTTTAACTCTGTGTTATAAATCTCACTATCACCAAGCGTTCCTCCCATGTCCCTTCTACTCGCATTTCATTGTATTAAAAGGAGGATACATAATAAGGTTATCAATTTATTTGGTTTTAATGTGGGACTTGAGAGCTTCTTTGAAAATTGTACAAAAGACAAAGGGAGAATTGACCATGGCCATTTTCCCTTTAAAACAATAATTTGAAAAGGGTCTGAATTATTGTAATATACTTGAGCTTAACATTATCTCTAATCTTAAATTTATATTGTCTTAAATCCGAATTAAATTTGAAGTGTTTATAAATATATGAAAAAGTTAAAAAGTTAGTGAAATGGGCTTGAAAGAAAAGCTCCTCCTTCTCTTTACCTTACCCTAACTATCCCCTAGTCATTTATGGGCCTGCCCTCCGTCTTGCTTCTTCTTTCGTTCCCTTTCTTCCTCCTTTCCCTCCCCCTTTGTCTTTGCCTCCTTGCTACCTTTGTGTTCCCACCCTACCTTTTCTTAGTTCCCATTTTCACCTCTTTCGTATTGTGGAATGGTTGCCCCTTTAACGACCTTCTCCTCCCTTCTACCCTCCTTTGGTCCTTCGTTAGCCTCTCTCCAACCTCCATGAAGATGTTGAATGGTGAGTCTTCAATAGTATGAAAGACTTGAAGCAAAGTTATTAGTGACCTTAGCTCGTCTGCTGAGCTGCTCTTATACTATTCCCCTTTGACAATTCATGGTGATAAGATCATTGCACCTCCTCTTGAAGTTCTCCAAAGGGTGCAACAAGATGGTCCACCTCTATAGTTAGTTTCTATGCAGATAAGTGTCTGCCTTTTCTGACCTTGAAAAAGTGGATAATGAAGCATTGAAGTAAACTTAGGTTGAAGGAGTTTTATTAATTAATAATGAGGTTTTGTTGTTTAAATTCAGTTCTAAATTTTCCATGTATAAAGTTATCGAAACTAGGTCATGGAACGTATTTAATCGACCTCTATTTATATTGAAATGGAGGCCAAGCTTCAAATTAGAAGAGATTAAACTCTGACACATACTTATCTAGATACAAATCCTTTATATACCTTTATAATACTACTCTACCACTGGTATCAGTCATCTGGCTAGCTACACTGGCAGCCCATAATTTTTAAATGAAATGACTGCCTTACTCAAACAACTTAGTTATGTAAGGGTCTAAGTGGAGGTTGATTTTGGCCAGCCCATACCTACCTTTATCCCTATACAATGAGTTAGTAAAGGATTGTTTGAAAGTTTTGTATCAATAAAAACCCAAATAGAAAGGGTATTGAGCTATTTGGAAGCCTATAAGAAAACTATTTCAAACAGGAGGTTATCAAGAATTGATGAAGCTCAATGTAAATCCCTCTACTCTGCATTAGCAATCCATGGATCCTCAACCATTAACGATTCTCACATATTTGAAAGAATAAGAGTTGCCACTAGCTCAACAACTTACCACTTTATATGCAAGAACTTTGGCCCAAGAGAGGTAATAGGCTTCCCATGTTATGCAGGCTTGGATTGTGGAAGACCTCCTCTAACTAGCACAACTAATTGCTTATAGTTTATTTCTCGGGGAAACAGACTAGTCATAGATAGAGATTTCCCATACTATATTGTAGGATGGAAGATATACTGTTGGATACCACTTTAACTAGGATGTCCTTAAGAGAGGTTTTGCTGTTGAGGTGGTTCTTAAAGATGAAGGGGAAAGGCTAAACCACTTTAACTGCTAGAGGAGTGTCATACCTGTAATAGTTATGCAAGGAGCAAGTCTAGCCTCGATGCAAGTCACCTTAGTCCACGAAGCTACTCCTGTTCTAAATGCTCACTCCCATTCCTAGAGTCCAACTCCTTTTGATAATAGTAAGCTTCAAAATGGTATTGACCTTTCTCTTAATATCTAAGAGATTAGTGCTAGTTCTTCTCCCTCTGGTAGTGTAGAGGTCATCTTTGGTTCCTACCCGTAGGAAGCAGTTATTCAACAAATTCCTAAGGGAAGATTTGCTCGTAGATTCAGATGCAGGGTCAACCTTAGAAATCCATCTTAGTTTTAATGTCATTAATCACATGGAATATTAGGGGTATGAACTATACAAATAAATAAGAAATGGTTCTTGATTATCTTAAGTTGAATAAGCCTTGGTTAGTGTCTTTTTTGGAAACAAGATTGAAGAAGGGGAAATATAATTGAGATTCTCTCTAATTACTCAGCTCACTTCAAAGGTAGAATTGTTTTGGCCTATAAGCCTTATTTTATCCGTATGTTAACTTGCCTTACTACCAATTAATTGATTCACCTTAAGGCCACCTTGCTCCTTACCTAATAGAGGATTTGCATCTCTATAAGCTATGCTACAAATTTTGCTTTCTTGCGATCTATTCTCTAGGCTAAACTATAGGAATTTAGTCAGGATGTCCACTGTCCTTGGTAGCTTTTTAGAGATTTTAACTACATAATATATAAGTAATAAATTAGAGCAATAATAGAGGCTATAAAGAGTTAAGAGCTTGCTTGGCTATTTCTACAATTGACTTAAAGTAAGAAGGCCATTTCTACACTTTGAACAACAACCACCATGGCCCCAACTACCTGTATAGGAAATTGGATAAGTCCTTGGTGAATGACCATTAGATACATGAATTCCCAGTCTCCAAAGTAATTTTCTCCAGCCCTCTTTATTTAGATCACTCCCTTATTGAGGTACATTACTTAGCTTCCCTTCAAGTTTGTCAATGAATTTTTTTAGATTATAATCTTGGTTTTTTGAAGGTTATGGAAAAAAGGTATGGCTATCGAAGTAAAGGGAGTACAACAATTTAAGCATGTGAAAAAATTGACGCAAGTTAAATACAACCTTAAAATTCTGTATAGGAACAACCAATCCGGAAGTTCTTTAGAGGTTGATCAAACTTGATAACAACTTCAATTATGCCAATAATCCTTATGTGATGATACACTAAATTAATCTTTACTAGAGTAGGATAGTAAAGCCTTAGAAGACCTATCTAATGTCTTTAAAAATTATAAATCCCTAGCTAGATAGAAATCCTTTACTAATTGGTTGCAACAAGGAGACCAAAACACCTCTTATTTTCATAACGCTATCTTGTATAGACAGAACATTAATAAAATCACTCACCTCACAACAACAACACCTACTTGGTTCCCAAGAAGAGTGACCTATAAATGCCCAGTTCTTGGAAACTTTATTTCCTTCTAAGCTCTATTGTGAACAAGATGAACTATTGGAGACTCCTATTATGCCTGCTGAATTGGAAGCCACCTTCAAACAGGTTCATCTGAACAAGTCCTCTAGACTTAACGGGATGAATGCATTTTTCTTCCACAAAGCTTGGTCGGTCTTAATCAACTAGACGATTTCTATAATTTTGGAGTTTTTGTTCAATTAGCTAAGCTTCTTAAATATCTCAATAAAACTTATATAACTTTCGTGCCTAAATGTTCAAATGCCTCTAAACTCAAATATTTCAGAGCAGTTTCCTATTGTAACACCGTATATAAAGTGATTTTAAAAATTAATGGTAACTGGTTACAAAAAGTTCTTACTCAGCTTTTCAAGCCTTATTAAGCAACCTTCATCAAGGAAAGAGCCATAGGTGCAAATGTCCTCTTGGAACAAGAACTACTCAAGGATTACAAGAGGAAGGTTGGTCTTAAAAATTATGTTATGAAGGTACATCTACATAAAGCTTACGACTCTGTAAATTAGAAGTTTATTGAGGCCATGCTGGTAAGTTTTGGTTTTTTAGGTAAGTTTCGTGCTTAGATTATGGAATGCTTAACTTATCCCTCCTATTGCATTCTAATAAATGGTGAGCCAACCTTGCCTTTCAGAGGGCAAAGAGGGTTGTACCAAGGTGAACCTCTGTCACCCCATCTGTTCACCTCGTGTATTGAAGTCTTCTTAGTTATGTTACGACATTCGCTAGTCATTTTCCCTAGCTTTAAGTACCATTCTCACTACAAGAAGCTGGGTCTCACTCACCTAGCTTTTGCCAATGACCTCTTACTA
>JAOXYD010000007.1:9601177-9611229 GCA_028565735.1 Pinacopodium congolense
TTGTTGTAGGATTGTATTATATTATATATTATTATATATTATAATAATATAAAGGTAAAGTAGATTATACTATCATCGGTATACGTTTATATATATATTATCATTATATATTATAATATATAAGATAAAAATGTTTTAAAAAATTATGTCATTCTTCAAAATTTTGAAGAGTCCACTTTGCCATTGGAAGCTCAGAGCTTTCTTTGTATCTTTTCACGACTTCCTCTTATCTTTGGATGTTTTTTATTTTTGGGATAAGGATTATTTGTCCCCTTTTCTCCATGTCCCTTCTATATCTCCTCTTATAAAATCACTTTGGAACTCACGATTTTTATATAATATATTTATATACAACGAGTCTTACAAATGATTTTATTAGAGGGGATATGGAGAAAATAGAGCATAAGATTTGAATTCTTATTTTTGGCCTATAATTACTTTGTTTTGCAGTATTCTTTTGAGCATTTTTAGCATACATCGTCTTTATAAATTTGATTCTCTCGTCCCTTTTTCTCTTGTCCCTTTCTATCCCTTCTATTATTTTCTTGCCACGTATTGTATTTTACTTAAAATTAAAAACTAACGGAGAAAGGTTTCTCCCCTGTTAATTAAAACCAAACCATTAGTTTCTCCTCCACTAATTAAAACTAAACCTTAAAAAAGAATATTTCACTTGCAGACAAATAATCACCTAATAGTATTGCTAATCTCTTCTTTGGCTCCTCTACATATCCTTCCATTAAATCTACTTACTAAGATTTTTCCCTCCTCAGTTGTCCTATTCTCTCCTTGACTGATTGTCCCTCCATTTATTTGTCTTTTTCTGTTGTCACCATTATATGTTGCAGGTTTGTTCTAAAGCACCAACCCATTTTTTATGTTGCAGTTTTATTGGATTGCATATTTGATTGTGATCATTCCCGATCCAATAAGATCACTAAAATATTATTTGTGAAGAAAATAAGCCAAACTTTGTAATTGTCAATGATGGTATTGTGTATTGCAATAAAAATGTGTTTGGTATTTTTTAACTAATATTTGATTTTTGTGCTTCTACAGGTAATGGAAGATAAACAATTAATTAGGGAAGTCATAACTCAGTCATGTCGAAGATTATTATTTTTAACCGAGGAAGTATTAAAGTAACATGATTCCTCAAATAAAGAGACTGTTCAAAAAGATAATCAAGATAACCTAACTGATTTTATTCCCGATATTGTAACTACAATTCATTCAAACATCTCGCAACATATCGTACCTAAAGTTGGGATGGAATTTAATTATAAGGAAGACGCATACAACTTCTATAATAAGTATGCCAAAGAAGTTGGGATTAGTATTAGCAAAAGTAAGTTTCACAAAGATAAGTAAGGCAAATTGTTGAATCGAATTTTTTTTTTGTTCTGCTCAAAGCACACGTAAACTTGACAAAAGAGATAATAATGTTAAATGTCCTCAACCAGAGACAAGATTTAACTACAAAGTAATGATACAAATTAATTGAAGAACAAGTGACAAGTTTCATTTTGTAAAATTCATAGTAGAACGTTCACATTGGCTAGCCAATCATTAAAAAAAATGTGTTTTTAAGGTCTCAAAGAAGCATTGGTGTTGGTTAAGTTGTAGAACTAGAAATGCTTGATCAATCTGGAATAACACTAAGGTTATGTATTGAATATATGACAAGAAAATTTGGTGGAGTTAATAATTTTGGTTTCTTTCCTGAAGATTATAAGAATTATTTAAGATCTAAACAGTTAAAAGAAATGAAAATGAGAGATTCAGGTGGTGTTTTAGAATACTTGTAACAAATGCAATTTAAGGATTCTTATGCTTTACAAGTTGATATTGAGGATCTCATAACTGATATCTTTTGGGTACATAGTAGAATGAATTAGACTATGAGTCTTTTAGTGATGTTGTTTGTTTTGACAACGACGTATAGGAAAATTAAAGAAGGAAGGCCTTTTGTAATATTTGTTGGAGTAAATCATCATAAGTAATCTGTAATTTTTTGTGCTACTTTATTATATAATGAGACATATGAGACTTTCATGTGGTTATTTGATTCATTTGTGAAAGTCATGTTTAGAAAAAAATCCAAAAACAATTTTGATAGATGCAGATGCTGCAATGGCTAAAGCTCTTAGTTCACAGTGGCTAAAAAATCATCTTCATCAACGCGTGTGGCATATGTACCAAAATGTTGCTAAGCATCTTAGCCATGTTATTGAAAAGTTTAACACATTTGCTAAAGATTTTACTAGTTGCGTCTATGATCATGATGAAGAAGAAGAATTCTTGAATGCTTGACAAATGGTTCTTGAAAAATATGGTCTTCAAGATAGTATATGGTTACAAAAGCAGTTTAAATTGAAGGATAAATGGGCTTTAGTATATGGATGACTAAACTTTTTATGCTAATATGTCTATAACTCAAAGAAGTGAGAGTGTGAATAACCAATTCAAACAATATATTGGTTATAACTATGATCGACGACATTTTTTTACTCATTTTGAAAGGATTTTAGGTGGCATACGATTTAGGGAATTGAAAGTAAACTTCAAAGGTTTAAATAGTAAACCATATTTGCCATTTTAGGTAGATATATTAGAAGATGCAGCCAATAGATATACTAGCAATGTACTCAAATTATTTTCACAAGAATTGTGGCTTACATGGAATTGTAAGTTGTATAGCTTGGGTGAAGAGAATGACGTCATAAGATATAGAATTATTCTTTCATGAAAGTCTCACCAGCATATAGTTGCACTAAACCTATCCAGTTGTGCAGTGACATGTCGTTGTAAGAAGTTTGACTTTATTGGAATTTTGTGTGCCCATGCTTAACAGGTTCTTTCTTTCCATAATTATAAACATGTGCCTGATCAATATTTTCTGAAGAGATGGACAAATGATGTTAAAAAAAGTTTGATTCATTCAATTATACCCCAAAAAACAAGTGACCTAAAAATAGACGTGGCAGCACTTTACAAGGTTCTTTTGAAGTCATATGCTCATTTGGCTACTAAAGCTGCTCTTAGTGAAGATACATTTAATGTTGCGATTCTGAATCGAAAAAGGAAAATAAAAGAAATAGAATTTAAGTTAGAGAATGTTAGACTTAAAGAGGATGTTGGTGGTAACTTATGTATTATCGAGAATACTTGTCAAGTTGGCCAATGTGAACCATCCAATGCTTATTCTATTAAAGGAATCAAGTGTAGCGAAAAGAACAAGCATTTTGGATCATCTACTCGAAGAAAGAATGTTTTGGAAAAAGCTACAAGGAAAAGAAAGCAAAATGTTGATGTAAAGGAAATGGAGGTATCGGTTTAGAATTTTGATGAAATAAAATTTATTTCAATACCTTTTTAAGAGTTTAAAAAAGCCTATCTTTTTCATGTTTCAACATTTTGAAGTCAAGTCCAAAAGACAGTTAATTGCCTTCATTAGTTCAATTTTTATAAGTAATTAATAGAATTTATTTCTATACAATTATTAATCATTTTTAATACAAAATAATTATTCCTGATAACTTCTATATAAACTTGTAGGGAACTAATTTCAAAACTTCCTTCTCAAATTTGGACAATTTAACTTTGTTAAGCTAAGCTCCATCATTGCAATTCAATTAAGTAACTAGTATTCATTATATTATTATCTGGTTCCTATTATATGACATGTATTTTTATGACCATTGTTTCTTTCTTTTTTTCCCAACAACATTGTATTGGTCCATGTCTAAAAAATATTAGTGAAAACCATTTCCCTAGTATGGTGGATTTATTAAAAGTATTAGATCATTTTTGTGTTTTGGCATTTGTAATCCTTATGTGTATATTTTATGTGCTCATGATTTCGTCATACTTAGGCTCAAGAATTGCCATCACAAGACTCGTAATTTGCACTATTAATCTTTTGACTGCTAAAAATTCAAGGGATTGGAAATTTGGAATATGAAGAATTTTTATCAACAACAGGAATTGAGGCACTGAAACCTGAATATGCATGTTACTCATTTTTTTACACAATAGTCATCGTACACACAAGATTTTTCTATATTTAGCTTAAACAAATTCCACCTCTATACCACAAACCTTTATGACTTGTGGAGCTTTTACTAGACCGTACCCATTTGCAACTTGAAATTCACCATGCATGTTGCTAGAGATTGTCACATAAAACACAGAAGGGTCGTCATCTCCCTACTCACTTCCCCTTTTAGCATCAGCTGTCACAAGTTGCTTTGTTTTAGCCTACATTAGGTAACATGCCTTCGAAGAATTACCCAATTTATTTTTGGATTTTGCCTCAATTTATATAAATTGAAAAGAGGAAGAAAATAATTTTAAAAAGTAACTAATTTAGAAATAAGAATTAATGACCTGCAAGTATAGGCCATTGAAATGTCTAATTCAGACGCGGGTGGCATTAAGAGGATCTCGCACAATGTCAAAAGTCTCTATAATTCCCGGAGTTGCTCTAACGACCACCACTTCTTTCCTATATTCCGAACTCAAACCTACAAATTGCTTGTCGTACACCCTTATATTGAAACTACTATGGTTTATCCTTCATAACTGCTTTAACCAAAAGCAAACTTAACTATAAAGCAGACCAAGAAGACATGTCAAAAACAGGGTAGCTTAACATAATCGATATGATACTTTGAATGTCTCCCAGCTAGATGCTGAAGTCCGATTGCTGAGGAGAGGAGCGACCACGGATCAGCTCCAATTCGATTCTTCTTCGGCCATGATTTTAATGGAAGAAGAACTTCCTCCGTTAATGTTTAATCCGACGTGAGACAGGACATATGAAAAGAATCGAATTTCGTGAGAGAAGAATCGAATAGAGGGGACACAGAGGGGATAGGAGAAAACGTGAGAGAAGAATCGAATTTCGTCTTTATAGCCTCCTCTTGTCAAGTTTTTTTTTTATTTCCTAATTTTGTGTTCTAAGTAATTTCTATTATGAATTCAATATTTGTATTCTTAAATTTTTTAAAGATGAGTCATAATTTGTTACTTTAAGCTATTCCTTTTATGCATTTTTTTTTGTAAAAATATTACTTCAAATTTTAAAAATTATATTAATATAAATATTTTAAAAAACTAAAGATATATTATTATCATTATTTAATTTTATAAAAGTATTGTATTAACGAGTATATTAGAAATAAATGTAAATGAATTTTTAATTCTAAATTTATTCCTAATGATTACGAGGAATTTAATTGAATTATATATTTTAAATAATAACTATTTAAATAAGAGAATTTATTTAAATTTTATTTGTTCCAATGAACTTACTTTTTAATTCCTTGTTGGATAAATCTTGAACTTTGGGGTCGGATTTACCGTTTTTTCCTTCTTTCTTTCTTCTTTTATACTTTTCACAAAGTATGGAAGTTGATGTATTTTATAGTGATGGTTGTATCTCGCACTCCCTTTCTTTTGTCAAGGGAGAATTTGAAGCTTAGGGTATCTCCAATGCACCTCCATTTTGGAGGAAAAACACCAAAATGGAGGTGGATTGAACTCCAATCCACCTCTATTTTGGCCTCCAAAATGAAGGAAATGAACAGTGCCACACCAAATTTGGTGTGGCACTATTTAAAGACTCTATCCCTACCCAATTGTTGTCTAAAATGGAATAAATTATCCTCAGCATCAAACAGCTTCAAAATTTCGTTTTTACTACCTCCATTAGTGGATTCAACCTTCGTTAAGGCTACCTAATTTCTTTAGCTTCATCTACTATTCAAGGACATCAAAGCTATACTCTATTATTGTCTATAATTTATCTAGTCTATCTAAATAAAAAAAACTTCCTGCACTAAAATATCTAGATAACTCAAAGAAAAAATAGATTGATCATTATTAGGAAATTTTATGGCATCATAATTTTTAAATTTAATCATATCACCATCAAATTCTATAGTTAAGGACCCATCATAAACATCAAATTTTGTTTTAGAAGTTTTAAAAAATGGCCTTCATAATAAAATTGGAGCTGAAGTTGATGAATCTTTATTACCGATATATAATACATAAAAATCAATAGGAAAAATCATATTATTGAATTGAACCAAAACATCCTCAATAACACCTTTATGATAGGCATTAGATCGATCGGTAAGTTGAATTATGACACCATTTTCTTTTAAAAGTTCCATATTCAAAGATTCATAAATAGAATTAGGCATAATATTAATTAACTCTCCTAAATCTAACAATGCCTTCTCAATTTTCATATTACCTATTTTATAAGGGGTTGTAAATATATCTGGATCTTTACACTTATGAGGTAATTTCTTTGGCAGTACAACAGATACATTTTCACCCAATCACACCTTCTCAGTACCATTTAACTTTATTTTTTTGGTACATAGTTCCTTAAGAAATTTAACATAATGAGGTATTTATTTATTAGCATCCAGCAAAGGGATATTATTTATTCCTTCTAAGATTTCCTTCTCTTATTTATCTTTTTTTAACTTGGAAAAACAATTAGGAAAAGGGTGTTACATACTAAATTTAGGCATAACAATGTAAGGATTAGCGTCATTTTTCTCTTGTGACTGTACTAAATCTCCTTTTTCCACTTTTGCTTCTAACTCGCATCTACAAACGTTTACTGCAGGTTCCTTTCACTGCTTGCCACTCTAAAGTGTAATAATGCAAGCACTCTTCTTTAGGTTCACCCATTTGGAAAGGAGGTTTCCTTGAATTTTGTGCCTCTAATAGATTAATGAAAATTGCCATTTGTATTATTTGAGTCTCAAGATTATGTATTCTAACTTACGTTTCTTACTGAAATTCAAGGTGTTTTGCTAAAAATTCAGAGTATTTGTTACTAATCTCTTTACTGTATCTTTCAAAGAATTATTTTATCCCGAACTTTGCCTTGATTATTGTTTTTGTCTAGGAACAAAGGCTACTTATATGGCTGAAAATTTACGGCTGCTTATTGTCTTTTATTGCCACCATAATGCAAGTTTGGATGGTTTCACTAACTTGGATTATATGTGTTTGATAATAGGTCATATTTCCTTTGGGATTGTCTAAGAAAATCACCCATTGCATTAGCTTATTCCACTTGATCTTCTTGCAAAGTATGACACATATTAGTGAAAGACCAACTATAAATCAAATACCACAAGTTTTAGCTCCTTCTTTCCTTGATACAATAAGTTAGAGTACCAAAAATGTTAAACTATTTAGTCTTCTTTCCAATAAAGGTAATCCTATCTCATTAACATATCTTGAACCATAAACAGTTTAGATTCCAAATTGTTGGAAGTTGGAAGCCATAATTTCTATTAAATCCTAAGTGGCTACTGGTGTTTTATCAATTAAACCTCCTTCACTTGCAACATTAATTATACTCATCTCGGTTGGTAGAAGGCCTTCATAAAAGTTCTAAATAAAAAATTAGTTACTAATTTGGTGATGGGAATAATTTGTACAAAGTTTCTTGAACTTCTCCTGTTACTTATATAATGACTCTCTAATGTGTTGTCGGATGTCATAAATCTCTTTTCTAATATTGGCAACCTTAAAAGTTGAGAAAAAGTTCTTTAAAAATAACTTCTTCACCTCTACTCATGACACTTCTAGCGGGCAAGCAATATAACTAATCCTGGGCGTCACCTTAAGGAAAAATGGAAAACCCTTAACTTTATTTATTGCATCTTCCTTTACAAAAAAAAAATGGAAACTTAATTTTATTAGTTCTTCGGTGACATTGGTAGGCTTCATTCTTATGCAAATCACATTAAACTCATTCAAGTGATGGTAAGGATCTTCTCTTAGTGTACATCGGAATATGGGAAACAAATAAATAAGTCCTAATTTCATATCAAAAGTATTGTTATCATCTAAATTTAGGAAAGCGATGCAATAAGGTTATTGGTCCTCAGCTGGAGTAATAAGTTGACATAAAGTGCAATTTGCAGCTATTCTTTTTTTTTTTTCTTTCTATCGTTCCTGTTTTAGTTCTTGCAATTTTTCAATCATTTTCTTTCTTAACTCCTTTGCTATTTCTCTATTTCAGAATTGAATTGCAAATTTTAGATTTTATTGAGAGCGTAATGTACATGTAATGTCAAGAACTCCCTAACAACGACACCAAAATTTGATAATGTTGTTGCTTGTAACTAAATATAAAAATCAATTTCCTGTAATAGCAACTAATGTAGTAGTGGAGAATTAGGATTGTTCCTATGAAGAATCCCAATGTTAGTAGTTACGCAATGCACAAAGGACCTGGGGAATGAAATCATGAACTAAACAAAGTTTAATCAAAGTATTAAATTGAAAATACCTAACAGTAAAACAATGAAAAATTAAATAATCAATAATGGCAAACTTTGGTTTACAGTCTCCTTAGTTATTATACTTATATTGATCAACGACACTAAATATAATTAATTTATTATTTAAACATTTATCATGTTATTTTTTTCTACCTATCTTCCCTTCAGTCTAGTTAATTGAAAGATGTATTTGAACTCTTACCAATCAACAGCCTAGATACGATATCAAAATTAACTAATTAATAATATTATGAATCAAGAAGATTAATGAACTAAATAACATACATAGCATGTATATTTAATCCAAAAAACTATTTTTCTCTTGAATAATATCTTTAACGTAGTAGACAAAAATTCTAGTTGATACTTTTTTATTAGAAAAGTTAAATTTAATCTGTCTAATGTATCATTTGACTAAATAAATCAACACACTAGTTGTACACCTAGTTGTAAATCAAATAATCAAATAATAAAATCTAAAACTAATTAATATTTAATCAATAAAGAAATTTAATTAAAAATCAAAAGTCTCACAACAATCTAAAATTCAATAACCTAATATCCCTTTAACCAAGAATAAAATTTAGTTATCCAACGTAATAATTTTCTTCTTCCAGCTAACGTGTTTATCTGCTGTCTATTATTTTGTAGTCGACGTTTTTTGTCTCCTATTTGCAACTCATGTTTTTTTGTCATCTCTTTGTAGCTTCTTCCTAAGTTTTCTATTAAATTTTCTCTGGTTAATTTTTTCACTCATACTTCCCATACCATTGTTTCCCTTATGGAGTTCTTCATACTCTTAAACTCTTTCTTTTCTAAAATACAAAAAAAAAAAATTCTTTTCTACCCTTTGATTTCAGTCGTAAGTTACAGATTTAAAACAAAATATATTTTTCTAAAATTATTTTGTCAACTATATCATATGATTCACTATTGCACGAGCCTATGTCTAATTAGCAACATCATTATTTCAACGATTTCCCTTCTATAATCGTTGTCATTCTTTTCATTGCATTTTAACGTCCCTTGACACAAAATAAAAATTCATTAAACACACCCTTTTACTTCACAAACAAAATGGTTTAAAACTTAAAAATATAAAAAAATATTAATACTAACAATACTACTCACATGATAAATATAACTTAATTATTTTTAGCATTTTATGTCCTGAGAATTTGTTATCTTCCATAGACGTAGAAGTAAGGATTTAGTTTTCATAATTACGAAATTCAAAAATTTTCCATAAATATTATGATTAAATTGGATCAGAATGAAGAATTTTACAACTGAGAAAAAGATGGAAGATGAGGAGTAAAACTCTATTATACAACCTAGATTGATTTAATGGAAAAATAAAAAATAAAAAATAAAAAATTGAAAAAGATAAGAATATAATATTTCTATTTTCAATAAATAGACAACAATATTAAAGTGGCGAAATCAAGAGATAGGGCTATCCTTGCCACGGTTCCTCGGGACTCTCAATTTCTTGCCCATTGTACGCAACTGTTTGAATCGTCACCTCGGCCACCAAATCCCACGATCAAAGGAGCCGTCCTTGAGTATTCAAATTTAGTGGGCGTCCCTCAATCAATATTCGGTAAATAGGTAAGTCATCTTCCAGCTGTCAAAAAAATCTAATAAATATAATATTATCATATATTTACTAAAAATAAGAGTAATACCATTATAAATCATGAATATTATGTATGATAAATTGGCGAC
>JAOXYD010000007.1:9611329-9627381 GCA_028565735.1 Pinacopodium congolense
GGTATCTATGTATGAAACTGCCTATGAAATATGGTACACCTTAAAAGTAAACCATGGAGGAACTAACCAAGTTAAGGAGAGTAAAGTAAGCATGTTAACCCATTAATATGAACTCTTCTATATGAAGCATGATGAAAATATATCCTCCATATATGTTAGATTTATCGATAATATAAATGTTCTTAAAGGAATAGGTAGGACCTATACTAATGTTGAATTTGTGAGAAAGATATTTATATCATTATCAAAGACGCAAGAAGCTAAAGTGACAAACATATAATAAGCTAAGTACTTAAATGCCCTCTTTGAAGAATTAATTAGATCTTCTTTTTTTTACATATGAAATAAGGCTAAAAGAAATAAGAATAGGAGACCGTCTGGAGAAAGAAGGACATGGAATCTAAGGTATCAAGGGAGGTGCATAGTGATGATAAAGCCTCTATAAGTGAAAGTGATTATGAGGATAAAGCTCTACTACAAGGAGTTCTAAGAAAGTTTTAAAGAAGAAGGTATCTATATGAAAAAGTGACTAAGAGAAGGTAAGTTCAACTTTAAAAATAAATTAACCATCATTACATGTTTTGAATGTAATGGAATAGATCATATAAGATTACAATGCCTGCTTCTTAAAGAAAGTGGAAAAAAAATGGAGAAGAAAGGAGGAAAAAAAGAAGAAGGAACTGAAAGTTATCACATAGGATGATTCAATCAAGTCTGAAGGAGAAATGAAGTGGCACATATGTACTTTATGACGAAAGATGAGGTACCATTCTACTCTACTTCTCATAGTGATAATGAATGTGATGTAGACTTTACTTACGATGAGTTAGTAGAATACTTAGAAGTTTTGGCTAAGAAAAAGAAGAAAGTATCTACAAAATATAAACAAACTTTGAACTTATTAAATGAATACAAGTTAGAGAATGAGAAACTTAGACATAAATTGGAATTAAAGAATGTAGATGAAAGTGATAGACAAACCTTTGTAAATGAAAATGAATCCTTGAAAAGGAAATATAATTCCTTAAATAATTATTATCTAAATTTACTAAAGAGACAAAAAAAAAAAGAATCAATGTTAGGAGCACAAATAGTTGCAAATGATAAATATGGACTAGGATACATTAGTGAAATACATCATCTACTAGTTAGACCACACTTGTTAAAGTAAAAAACCTAAAAAGTGAATCTATACCTAGGCCATATGAATAAAAGACACAACCTAGAAAACATGTATAGTCCTAACATAAGACTTGGAAGAGCACCATAAGAACTGGATTTATATTTGGACCTTACTATATAGATTTATCAAGATTTTGTTTGAATTTATATTATGCATATTATGATTAAATTCGTAATAGCGATACATTTCCTCTCAATTTCGTCAAAAAATATTTACAAAAAAATTAATGTAAAAAATGTATACATTATATAATAAAGTAAAAAAGATTTGTTTTAATAATTATAAATTGTTAAAAAATGAGTCCAATTAAATGAAAGATTATGTCTGACCTGCATTCTATATCTCTCGCCCAACTTTTGTATTCCCCAAAATTGCAACTATGCCACTAGTGAGACCTTACGGCAATACCAAAGGCTAAGGAACAAGGAAAGAAGACTTGTGATAATAACATGACAAATTTGCCCATTACAAAGTGGTCCTCATCAATTGATAGCTAGATACCTCTTTTTAACTCTTTCACTCCTGCACTACACAAGCTTAAAGTGGGCCCCCGCCTTCCTCCTTATCATACACACCTTTCTTTATCATTTTTCTCAAATGCATTGCAAATGAAATACATGCAGAACCCCACATGAAAATGACAGAGAAAATTGTAGTGCAACCCATTTAACAAAAAATTTCACCTCTCATTTCCATTAACTAAAGAAACAATTGTAAAACCAGACCAACATGGCGCATTCAATTACTTGGAGCAGAGATGAAGAGAGAGCTTTTGAGAATGGGATTGCAATGCACTGGGTTGATGGAGACCCCAATGAAGAGCATTGGAAAAAGATTGCTTCTATGGTTCCCAGTAAAAGCCTTGAAGAATTGAAACAGCATTACCAAGAACTAGTAGAGGATGTTGGTGCAATAGAAGCGGGAACCATACCACTTCCTGCTTACGTGGGAGAGGAACCAACTTCTTCCTCAACTAAGGATTCTCATGGAAATTCTTCTGGGGCTGTCTCTACTGACAAGAGACCCAATTGTGGTTTTGGAAATGGGAGCTTTCTGGACACATTCAGACATGGAGGAAAAGGAGGATCAAGGTCAGACCAGGAAAGAAAAAAAGGGATTCCATGGACAGAAGAAGAGCATAGGTACCTCCAGACAAATACCCCCTTTTCTCATGTTGTTAAGTTTCTAGCTACTGGAGTTCAGGAAGTCTTTTTTGAGTTTTTTAAAGCATGAATGGTGAGAAACTCATGGACAATTCTTTACCTTCAAGCTTGTATTTAATGCAACAGGTGTAAAGATTAAAGGGTGCCTTTTGCTTTAACAGTTGAGCTTAACTTTATGTACCTTCTTTAAAGAAAATAGCTTATGTTCTTACTTATGAAGTGGAAAAGACGATCAATCTTTCTCTGGAAAATATAGTAGTTAACATTTTTTTAAAAAAGATTATGGCTAACTATTTTTTTTTAATTAAAATTTCCAGGCTATTTCTACTGGGTCTTGAGAAGTTTGGGAAAGGGGATTGGAGAAGCATATCAAGAAACTTTGTTATATCTAGGACTCCTACTCAAGTGGCTAGTCATGCTCAGAAATACTTCATTCGCTTGAACTCCATGAACAGAGATAGAAGACGGTCTAGCATCCATGACATTACGAATGTAAATAATAATAATGGAGATGCTACCTCTCATCAGCCACCAATTACAGGCCAACAGGTTAACACAAACCCAACAGTTACAGGCGGAGTTGGGTCGGCAGTCAAGCACAGAGGCCAACCACATACGCCTGGTTTAGGCATGTATGGTGCACCCATTGGCCACCCAGTTGCTGCTCCTCCAGGTCATATGGCCTCAGCTGTTGGGACTCCTGTTATGCTTCCACCTCCAGGGCACCACTTCCCACAATCGCCCTATGTTGCTTACCCAGTGGCACCATCTCAGACAATGCACCAGTAACTCAACTCTTGATTACTCCTCCTCTTTTCCCTTATCATGACCAGTTAAATACCATCTTCGGGCTTCACTGTACTTTGTTGACGACGGACAGACGCCGAAAAGGTGACAATTTTTTATTAGCATGAAATATGTTTAATCTAATCTATTCATGACCATAGATGTAAGGGTTCAGGGACAATGCATTCGTCATTCAAATTTTGTGTTTACACTAATCATCAAAACTGCTCTATTTACGAAATGCATCAATCAAATAACAGAAAGGCAACTGTATTCACTATCCTATCCTCTTCCTTGCTTTTTGACACATTTTCTTCTTTCTTTTTAATGAGACTCCTTCTATTGAAAAAAAAGTGACCATTAAAGATAATAGAATCATTATTTTAAATATTTTATTAGATATATTTCAAATTTTATTTTCAACACTTTAAATCAAATTATGTTGGTCTAATCTAAATTTTGACAAAAATGAATTAAAAAAAAAGTCCTTGTCAAGTTAGATCTCCACTCACTAACTAAATATCCACCTTGCTATTAAAATTACATATTTTAACGCCTTTTCTTCCACTATTACCCATACCTCTTAATTTCAGACGTAATCAAAGCCCATTCATTAATAAAATTACTTCAAAGCTCCACGATACAGAAATTCTCTTTTTACGGGCTATGCGCTGTACTGCTCCATTCATATCATAAGACACTGGGATCAATCATATACACTGATTTCCGCTTATAACCTTGCTTCGAAAGAACTAAATTTCTACTTTCAAAAGAATCCCAGTGGTCTAGTCTTCTTTGCATCATCCTTACAGTAAATTTATAATCATTCTTAAAAGAATCAAACTTCTAAAATACGGTACTAATATATTAGCACCCACATTTAAAAACCTAATTTAGAGAGAACGAGTTATTATAGTTCCTAGTTGGAATGGAAGAACAGGAAATATGTAAAAATAAAGTATATTTAATAAATAATTTAAAAATCAGATTGTTTTTCATAGTATCAATCACACGATTAGTTACCTAAAGCTTTTCCACATCTATAAGCAATAACATTCCAATATATAAAATTAACATCGATAATACAAGACAAATCCACATTCCCCTATAAATGTAGGAAAATCAGAATTTTCACGTAAAAAAACCTCCTTTGAGGCCTCGCATATTATAGATTTTTAGGAGACACCGCGAGCAACTTGAGTAGTGAAGTATAATAATATGAAACAGAAAGACAATTTACTTAAACACAGCTGAATTGGTATTAATCCTTCTTTTCTGCACTCCAACGAGTACAAAACTAAAATAAACCCACAGCTGGCTATGACCTGTTCTGTAGCCTCATTCAGAATCTGTGTCCTTGAAGAAATTAAAAAAAAATCTGTGAAGTTAAAAAAAGAAATGTACGAACAGAAAAGCAAAAACTACTGTTCTACAATCTACGAGTAAGACATTACAACAGCACAACTAAGGTAGCAGTCAGGTAAAACAAACCTACATTTGAGCCTACTTGCACCGAACCTAGAAAATAATTAGTGATGAAAAACAGAAGTACACTTGAAGAACCTCTTTTCAATTGTTAGGTGTTTATTTGCCAGACAATCTTCTTGATTTTACATGGATGTGCCCATTGAGAATGTGATATAATAACCGCTTTCTTCCCCATTTCCACCATACAGGCAAATCGGTTCTTCGTCTCTTCTTAATTTGTTTCTCTGCAAGTACAAGCCAAGAATTAGTTTCATACCTGAGCATTATTGTTGGCTGCAATTCAGTTTGATTTACTCGTCCAAATTAGTAATCTAAATTTGAACACCAACTGTAAATGAGAAGGAAAATTCATTGGAAGAAGAGTCTTACTTTTATTTTCAAAACAGTGCACTTGCCATTGTGACTGCAATTTTTCAACGCTAGATCCTAGACAAGGCCAGAAATTCATCTGAATTTTCAGGACCTCCATAACAGTTTGTATGCCAGCCTTGGTAGGTACAATGTCGTCCAATTTAGGTCCAGTACTTTCACCAAGTAAAACCTTTACACAAGAAGCGAGGCAGGTAACGATTTAAGAATGAAAACAGAATTTTGTTGACAGCAAAATGAATGATAAAACAAAATTAAAAAGAAATTACCAGAGCATCTCCACTCTTGAAAAGATTTTCATTTGCGTAATTCATGTTTTTACAGAACAAGACCCATATGTATGGCTCAAAAAGTGAAAATACTCTTTATGTAAAGTTTTTACATTTCAAATGTCAAGATTCACCTTGATCACAGCAGTTGCGGAAGCAGAAATTGAACGTAGATTATAGCTGCAGGAAGAAAACAAATATCACTTGGTCACTCAACCACTGGGAACGATGATAATGACAACAGGACTATGTGCTAAAAGAAAAAACTGAACACACCCGCCCTCAAGAATGACCAGCAGCTTTCCACCAAAGAGGTTGTACAACATATCTGTCATCCTAGCATAGGCAAAAGGAGTTACCTATAACAACGGCATCACAGAGATGTCAATCCATAACATCAAAACTATAACAAATGCATATTGCATAAAGAATCATGAGGCATATCAAAATATAAAAAGAAGAAAAAGTAAAGAAACTCATTGTTTGATGCAACTTCCAAAGAGAGGGTGTTTTCTATAAATCATTTACTAAATTCATCTAAAAACTTTGCGAAAAGCAAACTTAAAATAACACAAAAGAGATACAAATACAAGATGCTCTCACATCACAGCATCCCAAAGGATCACCACGTGCGGCATCAAATCCTGATGATATGATGGTGAAATCAGGAGCAAACTCAGCAGCTGCAAAATTTTGTAACATCATCATATGATTTTATCGTAAAAGATACATCCTTTAAGAAACAAACAGCTGCAGAAATAAAGTTATCCATGTGAACCGCTAACCCATAGTAGAAACACAAAGGTCATGGAGAATAACAAGGCTGATTACACCAAGAAATTTTTGGTAACACTTCAAACATACACATCAGGGTCAATTAGATTCTAAAATTTTTGTAAAAATCTCACAAGTAGAGAACATCTTCTGCGGTCAATTAAACCTAATGAACCCAGGGTCAATATTTGCTCCTCCATTCAAGATAGTTCTATACCTGATTGGAATCTCCCAACAATATGCATATTGCCAATTCAAAATACTTGTATGTTTTAACATACCAGGTGGGAATATCATATAGCTAAAGTACTGATTATCATTGCTACAGTATTTTAAGAGTTTGAAAGAGAGAGAGCGAGAGAGAGGAAACAACGAAATCAGCTTCAGCATTCATCTTCAAGTTTTTACTTCATGGGCATGGCTACAAATTATACATTTTAAATTGACATGATACAGTAAAATTTTCCTCAATTTTTTATTTAACTACAATTATTAGTAGATCAACCATAACCCGGTTTAAAGCAATATTATCGTAAAATAGGAAACACAATTGAAAAGTACTTGTAAACCAAAATTTCACTTAGTTATAGTATCATAAGACATATTAACCTCACTAAAATGATATAGATGTCTAAATGGAAGTAGATGCACAGAAACAAAAAAGTTTTGACATGTTACCTATAGGTAGCACAACATGCTGAAAAGCAAAAATATAGTCATCATCACCAACTCCCCCACGACTCCATGGAATATTCACACAATATCCTTCAGCACCATGACTACCAACCTGCAAAGAAACCAGGATATCAACTATAACAAATATACATTCCAAGATTCATCTTTAAAGTGAAGTAGAATTTTTCAAACTGTAGAAAGCTTTACAATGATGTAAAATCCCTGTTGCATAAAAATTATAGCAAGTTTGGTACCTCAGCAGCAGAACCAGTACCAGGATAGAACCTCCCACCCTCGTGCCTATGCAAGGATACATACAAAACCTAAAAGCAGATACAGGACAAAACGAAAAATATTTACACCGCGGACAGTTTCACCAATAAAACAGCTAAGCTAAATGCAATAGAAGACAGAAGAGGAGAACCCATTGCAAAAAGAAATCATTTGAGATAACTTCTGCAAGTCTACTCATTCCAATTTTTCGAAAAAAAAAGAAATCTACAAGACCAATGCATAGAACTAAAATCGACGTATTATACCTAGTATCATAAAACCTCCTACAATAAGATACAATAACCATAGTAATAACTGTTCTACAATTACAAGATAATATACCTAGTATCATAAAACCTCCTAAAATAAGTGCTTCACTGACCATCAGAAGAAGTCAGAGATAACGATAAGAATATGTGGGTAATATTATCTTTCATAAGCTCACCGATTTGTTTTGATCAAAAATTTCTTGTGTTCCATTTCCATGATGAACATCCTACAAAAATTAGGAATAAGAGAAACAATGAGAAAAGCCAGAAGGCATAGAAATGATTGAAGAAGAAATTAAAGAGTCATTGGTAAGAAAACTACCCAATCAACTATCAACACCTTCTTGGCGCCAGCATATTGAGCAGCTAGCGCAGCAATTGCAGCATTGTTGTGTAGGCAGAACCCCATGGCCTGCCGCACACCAGCATGATGACCAGGAGGCCGTACCTGATTCAGAAATAGAAAATACATAAAGACCCCATGTGCTGATGCATTGTATTTTGTCCAGAATCTTCAAATATTTGATGATACATACCAGAGCAAAACCATTTTTCACATTTCCAGAATAAATTGCTGAAGCAAGATCAGCACATAAACCTGCTGCAAGTCGAGCAGCACGCGCAGAATGTTCATTGGCATATGTGTCAGGAGTGAAATAACTGCCAATAGCAAAGCATAAGAAAAAAGGATCAACCCCAGCATGATCTCATGTCAATGACCAGTTGGTAAAAATTGTCATCTCATCTTCAACCATTATCTAGTTGTCTCCACATCTATTTGTTAGATTCCAAATGTGAAACAAAAGGATCTTATTCCTTTTCTGAACAAACAAATAGGGGTTAGGGAGAAAAGGGAGATGTGGGGGTTCTTCAAACAAAAACATGAAAATCCTGGACCTAATTGTAATGATCCATTGAACTATTGGGTCTATGCACAAGATGATATCTCTAAACCCATAAATATGGAAATAATTGAAAGATTGGTATCCTCTAAAAGCTAAAGATTAGAAGCAAAACACTTGAAGTGGTATCTTAACTGCTTCAATCAGAAATTTCTTTATATGACACATATGGTAGACCCTGGGAAACTGAAAAAATTGTAGATTCCAAAAGATGTATAAGTAGAAGCTAATTTTCCAGCTAAAAAGCAATTCCCTTAGCAATCTTCTAGGACATGATTTCTGCTATTATCCTAATTTTCACTGTGCTTGCCTTTGAGCACATGAACTGACAAAAAGCATAGCTTGGTCAGTCGTTAATACAAAAGTAACACCAAATGACAGGGTAAGGACTCTTGTGAGTCGTGCTTGAGATGGTAGAACCTAATATAATGAAACCAACGAACCATAGACCAATAAAGCAACCATACCTGTATAAAAAGCCTAATGAATACATATCATTGTCCCTCATATAGATATACAGTGAAACCAATGAACAATAGACCAACAAAGCAACCAGTAAAAAAAGCCTAACGAATAGATATGATTATCCGTCACATAGACATGAATACATCTTTCAAGTACTTTTAAATATTTAAATTAAATGACCCACATTGACTCAATAAGGCCTTGTTTGATAAAACTTTAGGTTGTGATTTTTGTGTTGTTGTATTGGTTTTTGTCTGTTTTTTTTAGTTTTTGTGCTGTTTTTTGTTCGATTTTGTGCTGTATTAGTGTGTTGTTTTTTCGGTTTCTGTGCTGTTTTTTTTTCAGTTTTTGTGTTTAGAAAAACCAAAACAAAGAAAAAAAAAACTCAAACGAACATGCCCTAAGCTTTAAACAAAGTCTTCTAACAACCTTAGCTTGCAAGCTTTTGAATAAAACAGGTACTCTAGGTTTGCATTTTAACAGGATTGTATGAGTTCAACTCCAAAGGTCAACATAAGCTCCACTTATTGAATTCAAAGCATAATCTATCTCACTTCCATGAGCAGTTTCAAAGTCATTTTGCATTTGATCAACTATTTGAAGCACTAACAGCATCTCTTCTATGTTTATACTCACACATATCAAACAAGATGTGAAATATAAATTACCAAAAAAAAGAGCATCTGCAGAAAATGTCTACACATACACACAAAGGAACATACAAGTTACAGAATAAAGAATGTACACACACTTAAAAAAGGAAATATCTTTGCCATACCTAGAATAAATATGGCTTGTAAGATCCACTGCTTGAATATGCTCCAAAGAATGCACCTTAAATTTAAAAGAAAAACCAACAAGGACATCAAATGCTTTAAATTTTAATAATGTTTTCAATAAAAAAAAAAGGGGACAAACTCTTAAGTTCTAAAGTAATATTGTTGTACCACCACCATAAATGAAATGTTTTGACAAAAAATATCCATGATAGCAAATTAATGGGGCTTCAGGAACTGTGGTTGTAGAAGTTGATTTAATTATTTCCAATATACTAAAAAAATCATCTTAATCACACCGTTAAAACAGTGCACAAGCTCAGATCAGAAGAAGAATACATCCTTGTGCTCACACTATATCTTTGAAGAATAACAGGAAAAAGCTTTTATTAAATGTTAAAAATTCAATCATAAAGGCAAAACCGTTACTCACCATCTGTAGTTCTTCCTGGGTAATCTCTCTTGCAGTAATTGGAAAGCATTTTCCAGGAAATATACCTTGAAATTTTAAAAGTTGGAATCAAGCTGTTGATAGCCTTCAGAAAAATTTATGACATATAGACTCCAATAATTGAGACTTAAAACTCATTTGCTGAAAGTAGAAACCCTCAATTTAAGGAAGCAATGATAAGATGGAATGGCAAAGGTATTATACCTGCAGTTGCAAGGCTAGCTGCAATAGCTCGAAGGCGATCACCTCTCTCTGGGTGTGGATGTGATTTCATTTCAACCTACTTTAACATAAGAACCACCAAATAAGCCATATTGCATCACCAACCAGAAGAAGTTAGCTTCCAAGCCAAAATCAACTGAAAGACATAGCATATCAAGCAATTAAGGAAGTACTACAATGCTCAAAATGACATGGTCAAAATGCAATAATTGAATTAAAAGATTACAGTCTATGACACAATTATCTTCAAATCATATCTTCTCATCCAAGGAGATAACTATAGTGAAATTCACTTTGCCAAACATCTAGGAATTCCTTGAATTTGCCCATAAGTTGATGTTTTTCCTAAGGTTCTCAAATAATATGAAGAGTATTATTGTAAAATTTGCAAACAAGTACTCTTTGGAATCTAAAATGTCAAAAAACTTCACAACAGTCTCAACTTGTAACCAAAAAGATGGTATGTTGAATGTCCTGATATGAAAATGATAATGTAACAATCACATCAGTGCTTCAAACTAACATAGGGCCAACACAATGCCTCAAAAGTTAAATACAATTAAAACACTACTTACTTACATGTTATATCACTTGCAAACTACCAACCCGATCCAAAAGGAAGACTCAATACAACCATATTGGGATATCCAAAGTGAAGGAGCAACATAAATAGGTAAGTCACAAAATGGATGGGTAAAACTATCAAGAGGGCCAAAGACAGCGCCTTTATAAACTTTTTATAGAAAGACTGATAGATAGATAGATAGATAGGAGAATAAAAGCTACATACTTCTGAGTGGAGCAACATCCTTTCATCAAAACCAACGGCTGTGGAACCCGTTGCAGCTGAATGTTGCAGGAAAATTTCTACATACACGAGAAAAGAGAGTATGTAGAGTCACACTAAAATAAAAAATTTGGCCAATTAAAGGTTATTTCCAGTGTATAAGTTCAGATTAAGAAGTATATGACATTGCAGATACTAAATTAGCTCATGTCATTCACGAGTAATCAAAGATTTATTACATCCAGATAAAAGTATACTCTGAAGAAAGGATAGTACAAAAAAATAAAAGTTTCTCTTTCATATCCAAGAAACAGTATGAAAACATGTATAGGATATAGCTAAATAGTCAATGAAAATATAATAGTGAAGTATAGACTTGGCCCAACTCAACTGCAAAAGATAGATTCGTAATATTTTGTAACTTTTCAAAATTGAGCTACCAAGAAATCAAACAAGCAGTTAATAGTCATAAATTAAGGGCATGTTTAATTCCATTTTCGTTTCTTATTTTTCTAAACCCAAAACCGAAAAAAATAGTATAGAAACCCAAAAAAATAGCACAAAAATCTAAAAAACACACAAAAACCAATACAAACACACAAAAACCACAACCAACAACCTAACTAAACATGCCCTGAATTTTTAGTTGCAGTCCTGTCCAAGTTATCCAATTATGACAGTACCACAAAAATCACAACCTATACAGAGCTACCAGAATGATGTCCAATGCTTTCCAAACAATTTATATTGTCAATCGTGTCTAAACAAATTCAAAGTTGTGAATTCATTGCATATGATCAAGAACTTAAACAACAGACAAATCTAAGCAATAGATCAACTTTACAATCTCTAATGAATAAATTTTAATGAGACAAAGGCATTGGTTTTGAATCTTTTATGTTTGTAAGATCAAGAAATTTGACAACTGCTAAATTATAAAGAAACATCAATCATTGATTTTGTCTAACACACCCCCTTAGGACAACATCAACATATGATTTTTACAGTTAAGCTTTTATTCTTATAGATGCACTCATACATCTCATTGTCATTTTGATTATTGGCTAAAAAAGAAAAGAAGATAATGTGAACTTTTTATGCTGCAGTCTCCTTCTACTACCCACTAAATCGAGTACTAGTTTACAAATTCAAGATATTCAAACCTCTAAAGTAATAAGCCAAAAGTGTTCATATTCTGTTTAGTGCTGCAGTTGGAATTACAAAAGCAGAGTGCACAAACCTACTGTTTATAGAATGTTCAGTTTACAATAATAAATTACTTATGTTAATTAATTTTAATAAATTGGAAAGTAGTTATAAAATAATAGTTCAAACACGGGTTTCATCACCACTGCAAATAGCTGCATCTCCTGAACAAGCATTTGGCATTTGCAAAATGCAGCTTTTCCATTTTATCAAACACTTGTGCAGTTGCATTTGACTGGGAATGCAGGTTTGGCAAATGTGATCACAATGCCAAACAGTGCCTAAGATCATTAAGCAAGCCCTGAAAAAGTAAATTTCTTTACACAAGTCGGCGGACATATATCAAGAAACCACTTTAATGATCTTTCGGCGGGGAAAAAAAAGAAGCCACTTTAATGTCTCCAATCCACTCCCACACTCACCCTCAGTAAGATCTGTATCTTGTAAGAAAGGAGATGCGAAATATCCATGCCTCAGGATACCAGATTCCCTGTGTTCCCCACATACCTGCACAAAGACATACCACAAATTATCTACTAGCGTACTGTCCCACACAAAAGCCATTGTTGCAGATGTTATACTATAGTGCGACGAATTCAGTACAAGAAAATTCAACCTAAAATGTAACAGCTTTGGAACTCAGATCAAATAAAAGGCAATATAGCACTTGATCATACATCACAGTGAACAGCATCACCAAGATTAACCATAGTGCAGTTAGTGCAAAACCACTTAATAATCTCCACATGCTTTTGTAATGGTTCCCAATCACTGTCATCTTCATCTTCATCTTCATCATCATCGAAAATTTCTTTGTTGTACAAATCTTGAAAACTCAGGTCTTTTGGTCTTGCTTTCTTCTGGTAGTAAGATGGAAAAAAAAAAGCTAAGATCTTTAATGTTTACCACCCCTTGTACATCTAATATTTTAAAGAAACACTCAACAAGGCCTTACAACATTGGGCACTGAATCCTTATCCAAACTGTCTTCTCTATCTCCTGTACAAATTACATGAATATCTTCTCCATTTGAAGTTCCATTCCCAATAGGATTAGCAATAGTTCCATTGGAACCTAACTTTGCATGACGATCCGTGCCATTATGTGGAACTACATGGCTTCGTTTTTGAAAACTCTTCTCAGCCTCACAATTAGTGGATAGATTTATTTGAATTGTATCTGAAACCATGCTGTCATCAGGTCTTGCACATATACTTTCTGCCACAACCACAAAACTCATTAAGTCCACACATAAACAAGGAGATGATAAACTACATTCATGGAGGATATGTATATAGATATAACGTAAAATAGAATCCCCTATGAACAAATAATGAAATTCAAGGTCTTTTTTCAATTAGGTCATGAATAATTTATCTTGTGCTATTGCCACTGAATCAGGAATAATGAGAAGGGCCTAGGATGGCAATGAATCACAAGTTTACCAGTTTGTGCTTCATTAGTGCATGTACAAATTGTTGATAGTATGTGAAGTTGGTAGAACACCATTTCTCATACCCTCTCCATCCATTACTCCATTCCTGAAGCAAATAAAAATTAGCCAGCACCCATATTTTGCAAAGTTTTTTCTTTTTTTTCCTTCTGTAATATCTCTCTCTCTCTCTGTAGTTTCCTTTTCAATTTCCATGGATACCTTTACATCTCAAACACAGACAGCCCGTTTCACCAGCAAAAGGCCCAAAAATTATCAAATTAAACCGTATGTTTTCTATCTTTGCCTCTCCTGCTAGGTTACAGCAGATTGGCCGTGAATTGTGGTGGAACCAAAGTTTGAAAAGTAAGATTCGCCTAGTCAGCAAGGTATGATGATTCTATTATGTACATTTATGGATGTTGCTGCAAATGACGTGATGAATCAATGACCATAATTGTATCAGTGAGAGGAGGTAATGCAGCCTCATTATGATAACTAACATTGTGGAAGAAGCCCAAAACCACTCAACAGAATTATATATTATATAGCCATGACCAAGCATTTACAATTTGTCTCCAACTGGTTGCAGGGTTATATTTCTTCGAATGAGTACAATTAAAATTCCGTTCATGGAAGCCAAAGAACTAGAACTGATAAACCAGTTAACTGGACGTGTATAAAAAGTTTTCAATTAATCACATCAGCTGGGTCAAAAGTAGAAAGCAGTTCTATCAATCAATTTTGCAGAGCTCTATTGGAAAATTAAAGCACAAAACCAGGTAAGGTTTTCGTTTCCCTCCATATCTTTCCACCATGAAATAAAACCGATGAAAACAAGTCCCAAATTGAAAGCTGCTAAACAACTATAATCTTTTCACTGTCTCCCATATCAGATTTCCCAAGCCAAAAATTTTGTTCCCCGTTCCACATCCCAAATTTTCCTTTCTAACCACCTATAAGAGTCCCACCTATCAACTAAAGTAATCAAACCCTGGGATTTAAAACACTAAACTGCTAAGTGCATTCACTGAAGTTTAAATTCGACAGAAAATTTCTCTTCAAAATAAATAAAAATCCCACTAAGAAAAAACCCATCCACTTTGTAGATATTTTTTAAACCGCATTAACGATAAAATCGAAGAAAAAAGAGGAAACAATAAAGTTTTTTTTTCATGTTAGCATTCTTTTCTATTTATTTATATTGACGTAGTGACTACCATTAGTTTGTTCAAGGGAATAGAACATGCAGATCCCGTCTCTCAAATTCAATAAGAAATAAAGACGAGTTTAAAGCAAGGAACCAACAAAAATACCAGACGAAGAAAGAACAAGCCTAAGGTTGTCAAATTTAGTAAAAATCATCAAAATTTAAAAGAAAAATACATAAATTTACCTCAGAGCATATCAAACAGACACCGCAATCGAACCTAGGGGACGACCAAAGTGGTATAAACTTAAATCTTTTTTTCCAATTTTTTTTCCTTTTAAACTAATTTCACTCTGCTACTTCTCCGAGACTCCGCCTGCCAAGTTCATTTTTAGTTTTTGGTTTTATTTCTTTTTTATTTGGGCACATGGTGCTTGATGAAATGTTTTTATTTGCATCTTGGGCTAGCACTTGAGTGCCAGACTTTGCGGGTGCTCAAGAATTGGGTCGGATCTTTCCTTTTCTATTTTGATTCTTTTTCTGGATGAGTAGTTGTAGAGTTTCATATTTGCAATAATTTTGCCTTATTAAAATGCCTTTCCAATTTTTCAAAGACATGAACATGTGTAGATTCATTCTGGATTATTAGTCCGCACACAAGAAGAATTGACAGCTTCATTAAAGAGCTAAATCGGAGTTACATTAAGATAAATGTGGGTTTTCATAATATATGATAATTTAATAATTAAAAATGATAAAAAAAATTTATCCGCACACAAGAAGAATTGACAGCTTCATTAAAGAGCTAAATCGGAGTTAATAAATGTGGGTTTTCATAATATATGATAATTTAATAATTAAAAATGATTTAAAAATTTTTAATTTTTTTAGAAGATAAAAAGTCATAAAATATATGACTTGTACATTCAAAACATAGTTAATCTAACATTCTTTTTTATCGTATCTTACAAAATGAAATGAGTACATTCTTTAGAAGGTGAGGTGAGGATCATAAATAGTCTTCAAATGAGAATCAAAAGCTACATCTAGCTACATTAAGTTCCTTTCTAGTGCTTTAAATATTGCAATTCCATTCTTTACCCTCTTGCTCGAAATTAACTCTAATGTCAATGTGACATTCGTTGCCACTTTGCTAACGTGGTGTACGAGCTTCTAAGTAAGGCACGGTCCTTTAAATATACCTTCTAACCTTATCTGATCATGGTTAATAAATCGTCGGTTACGGTTTATGAAAATCTGTAAATTTTAATTTAACTGTAAGTACACGGTTTAAGTTATAGTTTAAGAACCATCGGTTACGGTTTAACCGACGGTTTACTGCCGGTTTAACCATAATAATTGTTTTATTAATTTCAATTTTTTATTTTCAAATTTAAAATTTTGAAATTTAA
>JAOXYD010000007.1:9689810-9712022 GCA_028565735.1 Pinacopodium congolense
TTGATTGATGTCCATGATGGGAAATTACTCCTTTGTATTGGCGATGAGCAAGTAGCATTTAACATGAGTAGGAATTTGAAAAATTTAGTGGAAAGAGGTGCTTGCATGAAGATTAAGGTAGTTGATGAGCGTGGAAAGAAACATGAGATGCAGGATGAAGGAAAGGTCAATAAGGAGGAGGAGTTGGGTGAGAAGTTAACCCAAGAACCTTAGGAAAATCAAATGTCCATATTCCTTTCTCCTTAGTAAAACCACCCATGCTTAAGTTACCATCCTTACTTCCACACTTGGGGTATGCTTTGTTAGGTGAGTGCAAAACACTACCCATGTTTATTTCAAGAAAATTGACTTTGGAATAAGAGAAAAGAGTACTTAAGGTAAGAAAGAAGAGGACTAAAGCAAGGTTGAAATTGTTTACTTGTAAACTCAAGTCTAGGGGGAGAGAACTATCTAAAATTGTTCAAGTTTACAAGCATGGGGAGCTAAGGATGGAAGTCTAAAAGAGAAGCACTCTCATATGAAAGGGAAGTCATTTCTTGCCTTTTGTTTACTTCTACATGATTGCATTAAAGTTTGATCATGCTTATGACCTTAAATGAATCATGTTTTATTGAGTTATTAGGTTGTTTAGTTTGTGATTCATAGTTTTTAAGTTGTTCTTGCTTTCATTCAATCTTTCTTTTATTTGATTGATGTTTCCTTAAGTTTTATTGATGTTATAGGGTTGATTTTATTGGAAAAAAAATTGAATTTGAAGGTTTGAAGTGAGTTAAAACTAAATGGAGGTCAAATAATCCAAAATAATGAAAAATTAAAGCAATTCCCTATCACCCTCGTGCTTGACAGAAAATTTCTATCCCTAGCAGTGCATGGTCATGCACATGCACGATCGTGCACGACGAGATGACAGATCTCTCCCCCTCTTTCTAAAACCCTAACACCCTCATATTTTTCACTTCTTTTTTCTCTCCCCCTCCTTCCTCTCTCTAATTTCGAACTCCTCACCCCATTTTCAAGCTTCTTTACTCATTTTTCTCTAAGTTTTCATCAAATCTTGTAAGTTTCCTTAGGTTTTTCAACAAAAGTTTTAGTTTTGTGCAGATTTATGATGATTTTCATCTCCTTCTCCATTCTTTCTCTCCATTCACGCCATTTTTTTTCTATCTATAGGCTGTTTGAGCTTCTCTCTTGAGTTTTCTCACCTTATGTATGCATTTTTGCAAGTTTTTGGTCATTATGCCTACAAAAATAAAGTCTATTATTAGGAAATATGTTCCACCTATTTAAGCTAAAGTGGGAGGACAAAATGCTAGTGATATTTTGTAGATTTTAGTGCTCCTTTGCCTATCTTCTTTAAAGAGGAAGGTTATAGGTATGTTCTTTTAAAGGCTAAGACTATTCTTATACCAAGATATTTTGATTTTGATCTATTAGAAGAGATAGGACTTAAAGATAGAATGTTGAGATTGTGTCAAAAAATTGGTTGGGAACAATTTGTGCACATGGAATACCCTGTTTTTCAAAAACTAACACTTGAGAGTTTTTTACATCCTCGCGTTATGAATCTAATTGGTGTAGTGTGTTTTGTTTTAGATTAAGTGGTCAGGCTCATCATTTGTATGAGAAGGTGTTAAATAAACTCTTTGGTTTTCCTAAAGCACAGGTAGAAGATACCCTTCAGGATTTTTCAACCAATATTTATTGGAAGTATCTGACGGAATTTCCTAAATTCAATGCTTATAATGCATCCAATGTTCACATTTTTAGCCATGAATGCTTGTGCCTACATAAATTCATGTGTTATATTATCTTTTCAAAAATTCAAAGCAACAAATGTTCATCTAAGGAGTTGTTTTTATTATGGTGAATCGATGATAAGGCTAAACCATGCATATTCTTCTATTTTTCTCAATCTTTGATGCATTTTGAGGACACGAAGGGTACTTAACTAAGCATGGGATATCTTACAACTGTTGTAGTGCAGCATTATAATATTGATATTACCGGTTTAACCCTATTTCTTGTGAGTATTTTGATGCTCCTTATTTGAGATGTTTGGAGATATTGTGGCACAATAACATGAGGTTTGAGATCCTTGGACTCTTACTATAGTTAAACATAGGTTCACCAATGGAGTTTCAAGTTCTAGACCTATGCCCGACTCTGATGGTACTTCAAGTGAAGAATTTGAGGGAGTAGATTGGGAAAAGGTTTACATTCTTTTAGCAGATAGTAATAAAAAGCTTAAGAATAGCTAGATCAGATGAATGATAAAATGCAAATGACAGCTAGTCGCCAACACTACCTAGAAAATAACATCCATAAAGCTTGGGAGATCTAGGGGCTTCACATTCCATCCCTAACGTTATCACCACCACCTTCTTCATAAGCTTTCTAACCCTCTCTTTAGTTGTTGTTTGATTATGTTTTTGTTTTTTTTTCATTGTGGATTGTTTTGTTTATGGTTTTTAGTTATCATTTCACATATTAAGGACAATGTTTCCTTTAAGTGTGGGGAGATAGATAGTTGTTTATGGAATTTGATGTATGTGTTTGCATTCTTGCATGTCATCTAGGTTGCATGTTAGGATGTTAGTTTTAAGGGTGTCATTTACCTTGCATTTGAACCTTAGTGATGAATTTGTTGCCATAAGATTCTATCATAGAAGTTGGAATGGGATTGAATTGCACGCTTGAATTTGAAGTAGGCCACTTGAATTGAAGGTGAATCATGTTAATTGACTAAAGTAATTAGTTGCATAAGCTTACTCAGAAATTGATGCTTGAGTGATTAGGTGGTGTATAGAAGCATGATAGATTTTTAATTGAGCCTAAGTTAGGATTTGAGCCTTTATGACTCTATTTTAAAGTCATTTCATTTTGTGTGTGTGTAATACTCCCATAAGTAGTGACCTATAAAACTTGCTTTGAACCAATTAAAATCTACTAGATGTATGCTAGATAGAAATGATTAAGGCCATCTTTCTTTTAGCCCTTGACTTAAATGACCCATATATATTATCCCTTGCAAACACCTTTGAGCCTTTAACCATTTTATTCTTGAAGAAAAAACCCCATTTTGAAACCCTCAATCCTCTTAGCCTTACCTACTCACAAGTTTAATAAAGTGCCAAGTGAACATTAGTTTGGGATTTTTTTGCTTCATTTCTTTTGAGATAGAGTTAAGTGATACTTCTACTTATAGAGCGCATTACATGTAGTTGTTACTTTTTTTATTTTTATTGTATTAAAAAAGATATAAATTATGAGAAAAAGAAAAAAAAATAAAAAATCAAACCAAAAAAGAAAAAAGAGAAAAGAAAAGAATGAATCAAGTGTAGTAGCAATAATAAGTACCGAATAGTTAGTTATATCAACTTGCATATCTCATAAGTTTATTTTGTCATCCCTTTGCACACTTAGTGTTTTATGAAAGCTTGTGAAGCCCCTCAAGTCCTTCTTGACCCACCTTAACCCTGACCCCATTACAACCTTAAACAAAGTCTGTTTGATCTATTTTAGCATATAATCAATGTGGAAGAGAATTTGTGTATTTACAAGCCTATGGTAGCATGATTTCCCGTAGAGAGTTTTGAGTGAAACACTATCCCATATATACTTGAGTGAAATAAGAGAAACTCGTGAGGAAAATCCATTTTGAGTTTATTCTTGCCTTTGAATGACAGTATCATAAGTTGAATTTGTTTATGTGTACTAATGAAAACTAGATATGATGTGTGTAGTAGTTTGACATTCGATTGGCCAAAGTTTGAATGATTGCATGATATCAATCTCTTTGAAGATGAATTATGTGATTTTGTAGTTGTGTTTCATTTTTTCTTGGGAACAAGCAAAGGTTTAAGTGCGTAGAAGTTGATAAGTGTGCTTTTGAATTATATTTCTAGGTTGTTCTTAGGTGTTTTAAGTGTTTCTTTATGTGTTTTAGCTTTAGTTTATTTGATATTTTGCATCTTTTTATGATCTTTGACATTTTTAATTGTTTATTTATTTTTTATAGCGTTAAAGGGTGAATTTTGAGCTTATTTGAGGGATGGATTGATACACTTTGGTGTATGGTTTTGCAGGTAGCAGAATTCTAGAGTTAAATGTGTTATAGGTAATTTAGATGACCTTTTAGGTAGAATTGTAGAACTCAGATGTGAGGAGGTTATAGTTAAAATTTCATGTCAATCGGAAGTCTAGAGAAGAAATTATGGCCCAAAGAGTGAAGGGAGCAGAAAACTGTCAAACAACAATGCATAATTATGCATCCTTAAACCAACTTTCTATCATCCTCATGCATAAACACAAGGGTGACAGGTGAAACTCATTAGGAATAGCCTAAATATGGGATTTTAAGTTAGTGGACCCTCCTTTTGGCATATTTAGGGGCTCTAAACCTTAGGAGCCTCCAAGAATCATTAGAGGCCTTCCAAAAGAGGCAAAGTGAAGGTTTTTTAGTGGCTCCCAAAAGAGTAAAACAAGACATCATCTTGGTAATTGTGGTCAGCATTACATATAAAATTAACTAAAATTAATCTATCTTTTAATGCAAAAAATAAAAACTAATTTAAGATCAAATTTTTAGTAAGTGTACTAGTCGCAACAAGTAATATAATGGAGTGTTTTTAAGACTCTGAGTATCGATCCCACAAGGAGGTATGTTTGTAATTGTAAGTACTAGGTCAATCAGATTACAATTTTCTAAAGAATCAAGGTGGGATTACAAAATAAGAGATTCAAATAAATTACAAACTAACCTATAATGCCTAGAAAAATTCCAATCAAATATAAAAGAGTTTAGGGTTGCTTTTCTTAATTTATTCAGTTAAAGCTTTGGTGGTTAATGATTTAATTGATGGATTAGTAACATATAATTTAGGGTATGTTCTCTAAATCAAGATAGCACTATGATTAAGACACTAGCTTATCTCTTTTGACCTTATTATGAGGTTTGGTTATGCCTCAGACTTAAGTAATAAGCTTAAAGTTTAGAAAGTCTAATATTAAATTTCCCTAATTCAATATTAGAACTCTCATGATTAACTAAGTCTTTAGTTATTTCACTAATTTAATCCACGAAGTTTTTTTTATTTTTCTAATAACCTAGGTAGAGATTGTTGGATTCTAGATTATCTTATGGTAATATCCTAAGTGATCAGCTCATAATAAGCATTAAGCATTCAGTAAGCAAAGGTTAATTTACTAATCTTGCATTAACTATTAATTAACACAATTAACAATTAATAAATACATTTAACAACCTAATTAAACTAAAATTAAACATTAAGCCCATAAATTAATCAAAGATCACAAGATAATTTACTTAAACAATAATGTTTTGATTAATTCAAAATAATAACAATCATACACAAATTAGAATGATCTAAATCACATCCTCAACTGGTTATCTAACTCTGAACAAAGTGATTACAGCTATTGGAATCCATAAACAACCTGATAATTCATATTAATAAAGATTGAAAATAAAAACAACATAAAAATTACTTAATTTGAAAACTAATTAAACTAAAGTGTTTTTTATCTTAAAACTGATGCTTCATATGTTTGGGAAGGCCTCCTCTATATAGGGGAAAGGTTGCTGCACATGGAGGAAGAAGAGAATCGAAAATGTTAAAGATTCATATTAGAAATGCATCTGCCAATGATCAATGACAGGTTGACCAATGAACAATGGTGTCATTGATGAATGGTGGACCATCGTTAATAGCCAATTTTTGACTCCTTCACTTTGGGTCTATTCATTCTTCGCCTTGGGATTGCTAGACCGGTTTGGAAATTGATCTTTTTCACTTCTTTTTGTACATTTTTTTCATTTTCACATCTATCTGTAAATTAAACAATTCTAAACTTAAATTAAACATTCAAGCACATAAATAAGGGTAAATTGACATCAATTAACAACTAAAAAACACTATGAATTTAACCTCTAACACTAGGGAAATCAAGAAAACTCTTTAGCATCCAGTTTTTCCAACTTCCTCAGAGTGGAGAGGAGGACTTCAAAGCTTCACCCAGTTTTTTATTTCTTCTCTTTATTACTTTTTAGCATGAGAAATATGGATGGTTTTGGATTATTTGTGATTATGAGTAGCTAAACACTTTATAGGAGTTATTTTTTATCTCTTTTGTGAAACCCTTACTTTTTGATTCAATTAATGAATGTTTATGATATATATTGAACTTATGCCTTGCAATAGATCAAGAGAGTGAGCTTGGGCATTTGTGTTGGGTAATGCAATGAGAGTTAGCTCTAAATAAAACTATACTTATTAAGGTTTTTCAAGTAGTTGAAGAGAAATCTTGGCTATTTGTTTAAATTACCTATAGGATTGCTTAACATCTACTTTAAAGGTTAGGAAAGGTTGTGTAAGTTGAGAGGTAGAACAATTGATTCTATCTTAATTCAACTAAGGAAACTAATTACGCCTTGAGAGAGGGTAATTAAGCATTAGCAAATATTAGGTCAAGCATAATTGAATCAATAAGATAAGAAGGAAGCAAAAGAGAGATAAAGTGGCTCCTAATTTTAAATCTTGACTATCAAATTATTGTACTTTGCCTAATTTATTATTCTTTTTTTGTTTGATTAATTTTAGTTTATTTTCTGGTTTTTAATATTTGAAATTATTTTCTTAAATAAAGTATAACCTGAATTGAGTGGTGACTAACTATAATCCTCATAGGATTGATACTGTTATATTGCAGTTGTATGACTTATATACTTGCGATATAGTGTGAAGCTAGTGAGCATTTATCCACACACACGTAAACACCTTGTCATGAACACCCCCGGTTATTCAACCAAGCCACTTCACACCAATTGGTTACTAACACCACTCATTAACTTCATCCTTTTTAAGGTATAAAGTCAATGGAATGAATTATTTCTCATTATTCAGTTTTTTAACTAAAAAATTGTTTATTTTACTTATAAAACATCAAAATGATCATTAACTATTCATTTCCTAAAGTCGTGATGCAAACTAAATGTCCTTGATCTTTAATATTCACAACTAATTGCATAGATTTTCAAATTCACTCAAATAATCAAATTTATAATGCATATATTAATTTCTATTCCAAATTCTCATGCAAATCTGTTTGGAACTTCGTTCAACTTAGGATTATGTAAAAGGAGTCAATTCTACCATATATTCATCTCATAATCTAAAAAACTATGATCAAATAAGAATTAGTCCATACTGATTATACAAGTTGCATGTATCACTTCAAGATATACCAGTTAACATTTAATTAACTTTAGCATGATCTTCACTATAATGTCTAAGTTAATTGCAAACGGACTTGTAAAAATCCAAGTTTGTGTCTCTCATTAATATGAACATTGTCCCTAATGATACAAATATCACAGAAGAGCAAAAAGGAAGGAGAAAAGAACCGAACTCCCCTAAAAAAGAAGATCTAACATCACCACACATCCAAATGAGTAGAACCTAGAAAAGAACTCAGAACAACTAAAGCAAAGGAAAACCATTAACAAAAAAACAATACAAACAAAATGAAAACTAAAGCAAAATCCTATGCCTTACGATAACAAAAACAAATTATAAGAATTCAATGAGGAGATGGGGAAGACTCTAGAAAGAAGACTTTTTCACCTGCATTATCTAAGAACAAAGATGTATATAATTTAACTATGTGGTCATTTACCTAAAAAAAAAGAATTCATTTGCTCTTTGTACCTTAAGAACCCCAAATGGAAAAATCTTTCTTACCTCGAATGGCCTCGTCCACTGTGATTTAAGTTTCCCTAGAAAGAGATGAAGACAAGAGTTATAAATCAATACTTGATTGCTTACCTTAAAGTCTCAGTGTAAGAGATATTTGTCATGCCATTTCATTACATGTTCCTTATACAACTTCAAATTATGATAAGCAGTCAGAAGGAACTCTTCGAGCTCATGAAGTTGTATATGACTCTTAACACCTATAAAAGAAAAATCAAAGTTAAAAAGTTTGGTAGGCCAATAAACATGATGCTCTAACTCAACTGGAAGATGGCAAGACTTTCTATACACTATCTTGAATGGTGACATGCTGATTAATATCTTAAATGCAGTCATATATACCTAAAGTGCATCGTCTAGCTTTAAAGACTAGTCCCACCTAGAAGTTTTGACAGTTTTCTCTAAGATTTTTTTAATTACTATTTAAAACTTCAAATTGCCCACTAGTCTGAGGGTGGTATGGTGTGGCAACCTTATAGGTGACTCATTACTTAGCTAATAAAGGATCAAAATGTTTATTGCAAAAAATGGAAATCCCATCCCTTATTATGACCCTAGGTGTACCAAAACATGAGAAAATGTTTTTCTTTTAAAATTTAACAACACCTTTTTCCTCATTTGCGGGCAATGCCTCTTCAGCAACCAAAATGTATTGATTTGAGTAGGACTTAAGGAACGTTCTCATAAAGTCTATACCCCAAACATCAAAAACCTCATAAACTAGAATATTAGTTAATGGTATGTCGTGTTTTCTATTGATGTTTCCAACCCTTTGAAATCTGTCACCAGATTTAACAAATGCATATACATCCCTAAATAAAGTAGGACAATAAAATCTACACTTTAAGACTTTATATGCTTTCATAGATGCCCCATAATGTCCCCTAGTCTCTCTAGAATGACAATGCTGTAATATAGGGGACATTTCTTCTTTAGGAATGCAAAACCTAACTATTATATCCACACAAATATTGTAAAATAATGGTTATCCCACAGATAGTTTTTTTTTTACCTCAGACATGAATTTCTTCTTTTAAAAGTAAGAAAAATTAGGGGGAAGGATATTACTGGCAAGGTAGTTCACATAATCCGCAAGCTATGGAATGGTTATCATAGCCATCAGATGCTTGTCAAAAAAAGTCTGCTTGATGTCCTTATTTATTTCACTCTCCATGGTAGCTTCATTTAGATTTGGCAGGAGATTAACTACAAAATTTTCAACCCCTTCTTATCTTTAAGCTTAATATCAAATTCCTACAAAAGAAGAACTTAACGAATCAATCTTGGCTTAGCATCGAGTTTTGTCATCAAGTATTTAAAGTTGTTTAATCTGTGTATATAATAACTTTAGTCAAAACTAAATATGATATAAACTTATTAAAAATAAACACAATCGCCAACATCTCCTTTTCTATGGTGGTATAATGGTGTTATGCACTATTTAATGTTCTACTCGCATAGTGAATCGGATGGAAGATCCTACCTTGTCTTTGGTTCAATATAACTCCTACAGCAAAATCACTTACATCACACATTAGTTCAAATGGAAGAGATTAATCGGGAGATACAAGTATAAGAGTAGTCACAAGTTTTTCCTTTAACATTTGAAAAGTTTCCATGCAATTATCATCAAAATCAAACACATATTCTTTCTTAAGAAACTCAGTTAAAGGTCTAGCAATCTTAGAAAAATCCTGAATGAAACGTAAAATGAAACTAGGACGGCCTAAGAAAATCCTAATAAATGTAACATTGTTAGGAGGAGAAAGTTTCTTAATAAAATAAATTTTAGCTAGGTTTATCTCTATGTCTTTGCTAGATATCTTATGACTTAAAATAATGCATTCCTAAACCTTGAAATGACATTTTCTCTTCGCACCTAGTTAAGACTTTCTTTACATTATCTAAAAATGCATCAAATTAAATGCCAAACACAAAGAAGTCATCCATAAAAATCTCAATGCAAGTCTCAAGCATGTTCGAAACGATAACTATCATACATATTTGAAATGTAGCTGGAGCATTACATAAACTAAAAGGAATATGTTTATACGCAAATGTACCATAGGGACATGTAAAAATTATTTTTTCTTGATCTTTTAGAGCTATCGGAATTTGCATATAACCACTATATCCATGTAAGGTACAATAAAAAATATGTCCATCTAATTTCTCAATTATCTACTTAATAAAAGGCAAAGGAAAGTAATCTTTTCTAGTGACATCATTCATTTTCATATAGTCTATGCATATTGTCCACCCAGTTACTTTTCTAGTGGCTATCAGTTCATTCTTGTCATTTTTCATCACAGTGGTGCCTCATTTCTTTATCACCACTTACATATGACTAACCTTATCAAAATCAAAGATTAGATAGATAATACCTGTATCCAAAAGCTTGATTACCTTATCTTTTACAACCTCCTTCATATATAGGTTAAGTCGTCTCAGGGGCTACACCATTATCTTGCTTCCATCCTCTATAAAGATGAGGTGTGTACAGAAGGACGGGTTAATACCCTTTATATCTTCAATAGTCCATCCAATAGCCTTCTCGTGGTCTCAAAGTATCCTCAATATTCGCTCTTCTATGGAACCTGATAGATAAGAAGAAACAATGACTAGTAAGTGCTCAGGTACGTTCAGATATACATATTTCAAAAGACTAGGCAAGGGCTTAGGATCAACAGAGGGAAGCTCTTCAATCGAAGGCCTAGGTAATGGCTTGATTAGTCTTTGGAGTGGCTTATAAACTCTATATTATGTCCAATATGCTTGCTCCAACTCATCTCTATAATCTCCTATCTCCTCTTGCAACTCCTAGCTTATATCTTTAGGCATGCCTTGTGCTTTCTTCTCCAATAATCCTATATAAAAAATAGAGGAATGATTAGTATCAGAAGAGTATACATCAATAAAATTACATGAGTCAAGAGTAGATAGATGCTTCATAACATCGAACACATCAAGAACTAGTTCTTCATCTCGAAGTCTCGAGATAAGTTTTTCACGTTATACATCAATGATGGTTCATTCAGTGGTCATGAAAGGTCTTTAAAAAATGATTGGGATGTCTCTATCTTCCTCCTTATCAAGGACTAAGAAGTCTATCAGAAAGATAAACTTGTCTACCTTTACCAACTCATCCTTTATGACTCTCCTCGGATATGTAATGGACTTATCTACTAGTTGAAGTGAAACTGTGATGGGTTTAGGCTCTGTCAATCCAAACTTTCTAAAAACAGAAAGAGATATCAAGTTAATGCTTGCACCCAAATCTCTTTAAGCTCTATCTATATGTAAATCACTAATAGTATAAGGGATAGTAAAACTCCTTGGATCCTTGAGCTTTGGTGGCAACTTCTTCAACAAGATGGTCAAACACTCCTCATTAAGCTTCACTCACATACTCTTGAAGCCTCCTCTTGTTAGGAAAAATTTTCTTAAAGAACTTAGCATAATAGGGCATCTGTATTGTAGCCTCAGCAAAGGGAATGTGAATATGTAATTTTTAAAAATCTTAAGGAATCTACCAAATTGCTTATCTAACTATTTACCTTTTAACCTCTAAGGATAAGGGATTTGAGGTCTTACCGGATTGGTGATGTGGTCAACAAAGAACCTAGGATGATCCTCCCTTATAGTTGATTCTTCTGTTTCCTCTTTGCTTTCTTCTTGGCTCTCTTTCTTCTCACTCTTCTCTAATTTTTCTTCCTTTTGCTTCTCCTCATCTTTTTCCAACTGTTTACCACTTCGTGATGAGATTGTCTTTGCATGCTCTCTTGGGTAAGCCTCAGTAGTGCTAGACAATGAATCTGGAGTCCTCTCCTTTAATAAACTTGCATTCTGACTCATCTAATTTTCCAAATTTCTGATGGAGGCTTCTTGGTTCTACATCCTAACCTCAGTATTGGAGATGTATTTTGGAAGTAGCTCTTCGAGGTTAGATTTCTTTGGTAGCAGGGGATTAGAAGCCTTAAAACCTGGAGGTGGTTGTCTCTGAACATTAGATGGCTGTGGCTTTGCCATTTGATCATTTTTCCAAGAGAAGTTGGGATGATTTCTCCACCCAAGATTATAAGTGTTGGAAAATGGATCCCCTCTCTGCCTATTGTAATTTCCTACATAATTGGCCTATTCTTGCTCTTAGGCAAAAGGGTTCCCAACTTGACATAATTAGCCTCTTCTTGCTCTTAGGAAAAAGTGTTGGAAAAGGGTTCCCAACTTGATATTCTAAGGGAATCTCCACTATAATACTCACATATAGTAGAACTCCTCACTGATGAGCTTGCCCCTCCTCTGACATTATGCATAAGACTATCCAACTTCTTTTTAAGAACCTCTGTCTGAGTTAAAAAGGCCAATATGTTATCCATTATATGAGTACCTGTAGATCATCTGGGATGCCTTTCTATATGATACTAAAAACTACTTGTGGCCATCTTATTAATTAACCTGTAGGCTTGCTCTAGTATTTTTCTCATCAAACTACCCCTGCCACTGCATCTATAGTGCTTCTAGCCTATAGTGTCACTCCTATATAGAAAGTGTTGACTTGCTGCCATATAGGGAACCCATGACTAGGGCATTATGCCAATATATCTTTAAACTGCTCCTATGCCTCATATAAACTCTCATTATCATATTAAGAGAAACAGGTAATCTCATTCTTTATCTTGGAAACCTTAGCAAATGGGAAAAACTTGGCTAAAAACAATCTTATAAGCTCATCCCAAGTAGTGATTAACCCTAACAGTAAATTGCCCAACTGTGCTCTTGCCTTATCCCTTAAAGAAAATGGAAATAATCTTATCCTCACTGCATCTTCTGAAACACCATTTTACTTGAATAAATCATAAATGTCTAGAAAAGTCTCTAAATGGGTGTTCGAATCCTCCCAACTGAGATGCCTTCACCATAGCTATGAGACTGTGGGGAATCTCAAAAATAGCCATTGTGACCTTAGGCCTCACAATGTTAGGAGTGGGTTGGTTATTGTGTTCCATAGTTAAATCTGTCACAATTAACTCCATTCTATCTTTAGAAGGATGCATATTTTCTCCCTTACACTATTCCATTTCTACAAATTGTGCTCTTATTTTAGGCTGCTCTTCTCTAACCCCTTCTTCTATTTTATTAGTCTAAGCCAATCTAAGTTCCTTTCTACGAGTAGTTTTCTCAATCTCAATATCAAATGCCAAACTCTTGGGCTTTTGATCGTGAGTGTACATAAACAAATGAAACAAACAAAAAGAAAGCAATAAAATAACTAAGAACTATAACTAAAATACACCAAGGCAAAGCAATCAATTAAAATAAGAAAGTAGACAAAGAGGTAACAACTAAATCTGAGATAATCAACACTGTCTAAACCTAATATCTCACAATTAAGATCCTCGACATCAATGCCAAAAACTTAATGATGTCTAACCAACTTTTAATTTTAACTAATTTAGTTATAGACTAACTAAAGGCAAGTGTACCTCGCCAACAAGTAGTATAAAATAGAGTAATCTAAGTATCATAACCAAAAGATTCCAAGATGTAAACAAATGTCAATTTTAAACAATACGTGACTACTTAGATAAACAAAATTTGATTGATGTGAATAAAGATTTAAAATCAAAACAATGAATTAATAAAAAGAATGTAATGTTTAACGAATAAAACTTCTAAGAGCAATAACTGATTAATGTTTTGATTTTCAATAAGTTGATCATTTAAAAACATGCAGTGATATGAATTAGGATCTACTTCATGCAACCAAGATACTAATAGTGGTCATATAAATATCTTATCTCTTTCAAACTCAAATTATATACCTGGTCCATAAATAATTTGGAGAAAAAGGCATAAAAATCAAGAAACTTAAAACTGAGATTGTTAATTTTAGGAATCCTTACACAAGAGTCTAAGGTTGGTTCCACTTGTAGATTCAAGTATGGTGTATAATTGAATTTCTGACAACTAAAAACCCAAGGTTCATGTAATTCTAATTGTCTAAGGTTCTGACCTAGGTGATCAAGCCAAATTGGATTAAATTATTCTGACCTAGGTGATCAAACCAAATTGGATGAAATTAACTCTGAATCAATTCAAAATAACATAACCCAGATTTTTTCCTAACCTAAATAATCTCTTATCCTCATCCAAAAGCAGATTACTCACACATATCAATCAATTGTCACAAAGAATAAATCAAATAAAGCATGTCTATTAAATAGTCTGTGTAAAAAGAGTTTAAGCAACTAAACAAACAAAAATAAATAAGATTATAGCCCAAAGATGGTCACTCCTTGCCACAATCTAAGTTTTTTGCCACTTGAATGCCTCTCCAAAGACAAATTATCACCAAAATCTGATTAAAAATCAAAATAGTAAAAATTGAACAAAAAAAATAACTCTCTGAACGTTTTGGTGAATCTAACTCCTTTCTCCTTAGGGGTGGCAAAAAATGGGTCTTTTATATCTCCTTTGCATCTCATAGGATTTTTGGAAGTGATTTTGAATCGTTTTGTTATGTTTTGGCCATCAAATTAATTGAAACAATGCGTACAGTGACCAATATGGCAGGCTTGGTGAAGCAATACGGACCTACTGAGACCCCCGTATTGGTCCTTAGATTTGAAGACATACAATGACTAATTTAAAGAAATATAGTGGGCCAGGCATCTCAATATAATAGGCTGATAGGCCACCATATTGGTTTTGGAAACTTGCCTCCTTGCCTCTCTTTGCTCTTAATCATTCCAAAATGCTTCCAACTTGCTCCTATTTCATCATGTACATGAAATTAACACAAATAGCTCCTAGTTGGAGTAGTTCATATATAATATGGGCAAAACATAACAAATAATGCATCTAAAATCAATGTAAATTAATGCTTAACAATGGGTGAAAATATCGATTTATAGATGATGATGTCACAAAATTTTTTTATGCCTACCAAATTTGCAGGTAATGAACTAGTGCTAAAGAAACAAAATGAATGGAACATTGAGGAAAAGAAATCGGTATCCTTAAATTGTAAGGCCATGCATATTTTATACTATGCCTTGAATATAGAAGAATACAATAGAATCTCTATGTGTGAAATTGCATATGATATTTGGCATACCTTAGAAATCACTCATGTAGGCACAAATAAAGTAAAAGAAACTAAAATCAGTATGCTTACTCATAAGGACAAACTTTTTTGAATGTTACATGATCAAAACATTTCCACTATATATGCTCATTTCAATAATATCATAAGTGTTCTAAAAGGTCTAAGTAAGACCTATTCTAGTGTTGAGCTTGTTAGGAAAATCCTCATTTCTCTACCAAATTCATAGGAAGAAAAAGTGACGACAATCCAAGAAGCAAAAGATCTCAATGCTCTCCCTCTTGACGAACTTATTGGCTCACTACAAACATACGAGATGAGGATAAAGAACACTCAAGAAGAGCAAGATATACCGAAAAGAAAGAATGTAGGCTTAAGGCATCTAAAAAGGAGGAAAGCGACACTAAATAATTATCACTTGGAAGCAATAATGAAGAACTACCTCTCATCCCAAGAATATTAAATAAGTTCATGAGAAGTGCATCAATAAGTACAAACGGTACTTCTTTCTTTAAAAATAAATTATCCAACATAACATGCTTTGCATGTAGTGAAAAAAGCCACTTGAGATCGTAATGCCCATACCTACAAGAAGAAGAAGAAAAGGAAGAAAAGAAAGAAAAGAAGAGATGGAAGAAGGAAAGGAGAGACCCAAAGAAAAAAAAAAGTAATAAAATTCGTATAGTCTAAATCAAGCTATTCAAAAGGAGAGGAAATAGCCAACATGTGCTTCATAGTACATAAAGAGGTATGACCCTCTCCTAATGAAAATGAATGTGATGGTGATTAATCTTGTGATGAAGTATTAGAATATGTAAAGGAATTGACAAAGAAAAATAAAGAGTTTCATAACGAGCATAAGAAAACTATAGAAGAATTGGATGCATGAAAATTGGAAAATGAAAATGTTAGGAAAAACTTAGATCTAGTTAACAAAGACAATAATTAATTAGTCAATGTTAACAAAACCTTAAAGAAAAAAAGTAAAATTCCTAAAAGAATCTCTTACAAAATTTACTAAAGGAAAAGAAAATTTGGATACTTCACTAAGTGTTCAAAAAGCAAGAAATGACAAACATGGATTAGGATATAACATTAGAGGTTTTACTAGCAAAAAAAAAATTCATTAAGGGAAAGAACTTAGAAGATGAAAGTCCTATAAAAATTATCATATTGCTTTTAGTAGATCTCAAACTCGACATCATGCATTCATATATACTACAAGATCTAAGAGATTTTCTCAAAGTAAGATGTACAATAGAAAATGTTTTGTCAACCTAGACAAGTCCTTCAACAAGTTTATAATGACTTTAGGCCAAGAAATGCGTATACTCCTTCATTCTGCTCGTATTGTAAATGTTATATTCATATTAAATGTTTTTGCTATAATCGTTTAAGTACTCTATCACATAGAAATGAAAGGTATAATGCTTAAAAGACAAAAATGATTTGGGTTCCAAATATTTGGTAAATTCTCTTCATGTATGACTGTTTTTTATTATTAAATAAGTCTCTTTAAGAATTTTATGATTAATGACAAAATTTTTCTAGAAATTTGTTGTTTGCTTCAATGCAATAGACTGAACAAGTTTATTAGTCGACCTAACTAAGGTCGGTTAACCGATTGCCATATATCGATCAACCGAGACTCTAATAAGGCCTTTTTAAATTTTTATCCAATAGCTTCACTCTTAGTCCTTTTGCCCTTCCCTCGTCTTTTACTCCCTCTTTCTTATCTGCTGTAGTTCTTCTTAAAATTGTAAAATTTTATTTGACTCCAATATGACTTCTCATATTCTTTCTCAAATTATGATAGATTAGAAGTTATTGTTACTAAAAGGATGAACTAGGTATACTACTAATATTTAATGATCCAAAAATGATATGGGTACCTAAATTTACATGATTTTTTTATAGTTCGCTAAAAGAAGAGACAGATGGTATGTTGATAGTGGATGCTTTCAACAAACGACCAATGACCCTTTACAATTCATTACCTTGAGAACAAAATATGGAGGATGGGATACATTCGGTGATAATGCCAATTGTAAGGTAACTGGACTTGGACAAGTTGGTAAGGATAATTGCCCATTAATTGATAATGTTTTACTTGTTGAAGGATTAAAGCATAACTTATTAAGTGTAAGTATATTATGTGATAAAAACTATAAAGTATTCTTTATAGGAGATCAATTTATTGTTTAAAAAATAAGTGATGACAGTACCATTTTTTTAGGAAAAATAAATTAAATATATACATTATTGATTTATATGATGTAACTAACCTTGAGAATAAGTGTTTGATCTCTTTAAGTGAGTGCGCATGGACATGGCATAGACATCTTGGACATGCAAGCATGGATTTCTTATCAAAACCAAATGCAAAGGAACTTGTGAGTGATCTTCTAAGTGTGAAATATGAAAACGACAAAGTATCTAGAGCATGCTAAATAGAAAAGTAAGTACGAAGTTCTTTTCAAAGCAAGAAGTTGGTAACTTCTTCTAAACCTCTTAAACTCCTCCATATGGATTTATTTAGTCCTACTGGGTTAGCTAGTTTAGGAGGCAAGTTATATTCATTTGTTATAGTTGATGATTTTAGTATATTTACATAGGTGTTATTTTTAAGTACAAAACATAAATGTTTTAAATCATTTTTAAGTTTTTCAAAGAAAACATAAAATGAAAAATCCTTATCTATTACATCTATTAGAGGTGTTCATAGTAGAGAATTCAATAATGACATATTTGAGTATCTTTATGATAATCATGGTATTTTGCATAACTTTTCTTCACGTAAGACACCACATCAAAATCATGTAATAGAAAGAAAGAATAAGTTTTTACAAGAAATGGTTCAAATGATGATTAATGAGTATGATTTAGCCAAATATTTTTGCAAGAGGCAGTTGCATGTACATACCATGTCATAAATAGAATAAACATAAGACATAAAATGGATAAAACACTTTATGAAAATTTGAACTACAAGAAACCTAAGATTAGTCACTTTAAAGTGTTTGGTTACAAAAGCTATATTTTGAATACTAAAGATGATTTAGGTAAATTTGATTAAAAAAAATGAAGGCTTTTTCTTAGGTTATTCATTGTCTAGTAAAACCTAGAGAGTTTTTAACAAAAGCACTCGTGTTGTAGAAGAATTCATACATGATGTATTTGATGAGACTAACCCTTTCTAAAGAGAAACAATATTTGAGAGTGATGATACAAAATTTTCCAAGAGCTTAGAAAACACCACTTGAAGAAGTAAGACAACTGTCTCAAGAACAAATTTTTGAACAAAGTAAAGAAAGAAGGGATGATGAACTACCAAGAGAATGGAGATACAAGAAGGACCATACTTAGATGATGAACATTGGATTTTGGCTATGAATGAAGAATTAAATCAATTAAAAAGAAATAAATTTTGGATCCTTGTATCTAAACCTAAAAATCATCTAATGATAGGTACTAAATAGATATTCAAGAACAAATTAGATGAACAAGGAAATATAGTTAGAAAAAAAGCAATATTAGTGGCAAAAAGTTATAATCAAGAAAAGGAATAGATTATGATGAAAATTTGGCTCCTATAGCTAGATTGGAAGCCATTCAACTCTTACTTGCATTCGTATCACATATGGGTTTTAAATTGTTTCAAATGGATGTTAAAAGTTCTTTGTTAAATTTTTTTATATAAGAAGAAGTGTATGTTGAGCAACCCTCCAGTTTTGAAAGACATGAAGGACCTAAACATGTTTTAAAATGATATAAAATGCTATATGGTTTTTAAAAAAATTCCTAGAACATGGTATGATAGGCTAAGTGGTTTTTTTTTAATTGAAAATGGTTTTGAAAAAGGAAAAGTTGAAACTACATTATTTATTAAGAAAAATAAAAACAATTTATTAATAGTTAAAGTTTATGTAGATGACATTTTTTTTGGTGCTAGAAATGAATGATTATGTCAAGAGTTTGTTAAGTATATGAGTAGGGAGTTCGAGATAAGCATGATAGGAGAGCTGAACTTTTTTCTCAGACTCCAAATCAAGTAAATGAAGGATGGCATCTTCATTAATTAAGTCAAGTACATAAAGGAATTACTTAAACAATTCAGAATGGATCAAACAAAACCATTGGGCATTCTTATTAGCACTTTTAAGAAACTAAACAAGGATGAAGAACACAAGGAAGTAAATGTAAAGCAATATCGAGGTATGATTTGTAGCCTATTGCATTTAATTTCTAGTAGACTTGATATTATGTTAGTGTTTTTCTGTATGCTCATTTTCAATCTTCACCTAGGAATATGTGTTTAGAATTGGTTATTCATATGTTGATTATGTGGGGAGTTTATTAAATAGAAAAAGTACATCTGGTGCATGTCACTTCTTAAATAATGCATTAGTTTCATAGTTTTGTAAGAAATAAAATTCTATTACATTGTCTAGGACGGAAGCCGAGTATGTAGCTACCAGTAGTTATTACATTCAAATTCTATGGCTTAATCAACAACCTAGAGACTATAGTTTAGAACTTAACAAAATTATAATAAGATGTGTTAATATTAGTACTATTTGCTTAACTAAGAATCCTATTCAACATTCTAGGGCTAGAATATCAAAATTCGTTATCATTTCATTAGAGATCATGTTCAAAATGGTGATATAGAACTCGAGTATTTTGATATCTTGTATCAATTAGCAGATGCTTTTACTAAATCCTTATGTGAAGATCATTTTTGTACAATTAAGAGAGAAATTGGCATGATAGACGGTCACTCGTTATGATTCATACCTTTTTTTAGTTTTATTCATTCATATATTTATGCCTTTTATGTTGATTCTAAAAAGGGGGAGAGGTATGTGATATTATGTTCTTTAATGCTTACTATTCATCTTTTACTTGATGCTTGAATTGAGGGGGAGTTAAAATTAATCATAGCTATGAACCTTGGGGGTAGTTAAACTTAAAATTAATCGTTGCTATGAACCTTGAATTCTCATTTGATTTAAGGGGAGTTTAGCTTACTTGTCATAATATCACATAGTTTTGTCATCACTAAGCAGAGGGAGATTGTTGAACCAAATGAGGTTCCACCTTATTTTGATGGTGACAAACATCTTTATTATTATTGTCTTATTTTAAGTGTATTGTGAAGGTAGGTATCTTAAAAGAAATTGAAGTTCATTTAGAGTTAGAGCTTAATATAAAGAAGTATATATATGGTAAAGACTCGTACTACACAAATATTTAGTTACTGCCGGTTAAAAAGGAGCAGTTAACTGAATGACTATTGGTTGACCACATCTAGAGAACCGGTCAATTGAATGAGCAAGATTGGAAGATCGGTTGATCGAACATCCCTAATTGGTAGACTAAATGAAGTGATTACAGCGTGAACTATTAGGAGCAACCGTATTTTATGAAGGTAATAAGAGTTTAATGAAGATGAACATTATAGATTTGTAGCAATGGCTAATTGAAAAGGGTTAAGGATATAAATATGAGTAATTAGTAGGAAGATAATATATGGACACTTTCTAAGTCATCTGGGCATTCTGAGAAGATTATTGAGCTCTTTTATGTTAGTGTGTGAAATTGAGTGAGACTTGTCTCTTCATCATATATTGTTGTCTCTGTTGAGTTTTGAGGTCTCTTCTTTGTTGCATATTAAAGTGATTATTGAGTGAAACACTTTTTAGTGTGTTTTGGAAATGTTATTCTTGAGTCTTAGAAAAAGAACGATAGCAGGTTATCTTTGATCCAGAAAAGGACCTTTTAGTTAAGTAAGTTGTAATCTATATTGGTAATATATATATTTCTTATCTTTATTAATTTTACATATTTATTATCTTATTTGTGTACTATAATAATTTATGTTTATCTTTTTGTAACTTAGATAAAGTGTTTATGATTTACAAAAGGATTTTTATCACCTAATGCACCCCCTCTTAGGTGCCATAAGAACTAACACTCATGATGTCTAATAAGTTTCAAGCAAAATAAAGTAAGTGTAAATTTGTGGGATATCCAAAAGAGAGTTTTGGGTATCAATTTTACCATTTTCTTTAAGAGAAAGGTGTTTATCTTAAGACATGCTACAATCCTAGAAAAAGAGTTTGTTGTTAAGGAAAGTAGTAGGAGTGAGAATGAACTTTAACAAGTTTAAAAGCCACAAACTATCTAAGTGGAATATGAGCCTCAAGTTAATACATTAGATGTATAATCGATAGTTCAAAAAATATATAGTCTGCAACGTACTATTAGGATACATCGTCCTCTTATTAGATTAGATCTATATATAAAAAAGGTAAATGATGATTTGTCACTCATAAATGATGAGCCTACGAATTTTAAGGAAGCAATGTCAGACATTGATTCTTTAAAATGACATGAAACCATGAGATTCGAAATGGAATTAATATCTCATCGCAAACTACCAAATAATAAATTTCTAATTACCTAATTGTGTAGTAGGCTGAGCTAGGTCGAACCAAAAGGAGATAAGATGCAAATTCTATTTCAAATGTTATATATAAAAATATAAAAAAAAACCCTAATGCAATGAGAACTAAATAAACTAAATATAATGAATTCAACTAAAGAGGTAAACACAATGCAAAATATGATAAACTAATAATAATATTAAATAAATAGACTAAAGGTATTATTAGGATTTTAGGATAATTATTAATCTTAGAATCTAAATACATGGTGCTTTAGCTAAAATGTTAACCGATAGATCCAAACAAACTCTCAAATCCTCAATTCTTTTAAAGTAAGTAAATGTAACAAACTCTAGAAATACCCTTAACTCCACTATAACCTAGAATAAGGTATCTAAGTTTAATATTTAAGAAGCATTAGGCAATAAGGAATGACTAACTTAGATCACTAACTCACAAGTTCGGAAAGTGTAGCCTAAAGGATTGGAACCTTAGACTAATTAGTTAAGTTTGACTACAAATCTAGCTAGTCTATTGAAATTGCTATTGACTATTATGTATCAAAGCTCATTCCTAGCATTAGGATTATGAAATTACCAAAAAGGTGATCAAGCTTATAAAGAACTCCAAATTCTTGACATTAAACTAAAGTTCCAAACCAAACTAAGCCTAAAAGCACCAATTCAATACAAGCTCAACTTTATTCTCATAAACAATAGCCCCTTTATCCTTTGAATACCTTCAAACCCTTAGAAAATTAGCTGCACATGCTCGAATAAATCAAAATAGAAAGTAAATAAACTTCACCCATTGTGTAACACCCCAAAACATACCCTAATTGGAATTAGCATAGTTAAATGTGGATTAAATGGTTAAATTGTGATTA
>JAOXYD010000007.1:9713500-9729459 GCA_028565735.1 Pinacopodium congolense
TAGTGGATTCCTATATATATATATAGGAATCGATTCACTACATTTCTCATCACCAAACTCGTTACGATCTCCTCTAAAGACATCCCATCATCTTTTAATGGTGATGGTGAAGGTGGAGGTGGAGGCTGTAAGTGCGCTTGATCTTTGTAGTAGGCCCATGGAGATTTAAACATGTACCATGTATCTAGCAAAACAAGATAGGTACAAAAAGGATAACCCAAAAATGAGCAAACCTCACACACCTTAACTTGTTGTGGATCTATCGATAGTTGTGTAACTAAAGGTATGAAATTCATCACTTGATGCTCTCACTTAAAAGTAGCAAAAGAATTAATCTCAATATCAGGATAATAAGAATAAGAACCAAACTTGAAAGTGCACTGATAATGATCCATTACCATTAAAAGATCTCAAAATAAGAAAAAGCTATGAATCTAAAACAAACAAAAGATATGATGACTAAGAATAAAAAAACAAAAACAGAAACAACTAAAACACAAGTGCTAGCTCCTCGATAACAATGAAAAAAATTTGATGAATTGTTGTGAACTCCCAAATAATAAATTTATCTAACATAACTACATAGGGCTATGGTGTAATGTTATTTCTAATGTTTTATTGAAAAAAAAATAAAAACCCTTGGACACAAAGAGAACTAACATAATTAAGATGCAATAAAAATAAAAAAAAGAACAAACATAGCAAAGCACAAAAGAACAAACAACAATAACAAAAAAATGGGCTGAAGGTATCATCGAGATTCTAGGGCAATCATTAATCCTTGAATCAAGATAAAAGGTGTTCTAGCTATGGTGTTAACCTATAGGTTTGAACAAGCTCACAAACCATCAGTTCCTCTAACTTAGGTAAATCTAACAAGCTCTAGAAAATCCCTTATCTCCAACTATAACCTATAACGAGCTCCTAAAATTAATGGTGAAGATGCTTTAGGTGCTAAGGAATAACTAACTTAGGCCACTAATTTCTAAGCTCGGAAAGTTTAACCTAAAGGAATGGAATCCTAGATTAGTTGGTTAAGTATCCTAACAAATCTAGCTAACCTATTGCTAATTTTTGAAAATCAACAAGGACAATTGCATATCACGTGCTCAATCCTAGCATTAAATTAGATAATTGCCTAAAGGGAGATCAATCTTAAAGATAATAACTAATTTATGACATTTATCTAAAGCTCGAAACCAACCTAGCCTAAAAACAGCAAATCAACTAAAAAAAAACTCTATTCTCTCTATTAATTACCCATTATCCCTAAAATACCATCGAACCCTTTACAAACTATGCACACAAATTTAAATTAACCAAAACAAAGACTAAATAAAAAAAATCATAACTAATTAAATTAAATCAAGGCTGGAAAAAGTAATGCTAGAAAATAAAAATAAGAATTTCATTACCAAAATTCAAACATTCAACATCAAATTAAACTAAACATTATAACTAAGAAACATTAAACTAAAGAAAGTGTTATCCTAATAAAGCATTAAACTAGAGAACTAACTATCCAAACATTCATCCAAGTAAAGGATATGGAAATGAAAATAAAGCTAATGCTACATAACATTCAGCTACTAACATGTAAAGCAATAAAAAAATGAAAAAAAAAACTAAAAACTAATGGAAGGTAGAGTCAAAATCTGTGACTAAGGAGACTCCAAGCTAGAACCAAGCAATTGACAATTGTCCAAGCTTCATACTCTCCACTCTTTAGTTCATTTATGTAGAAGAAATGTTTGAATAAGGGGGACTCTCATATGTTGAAATCTTAAGCATGTTGCAGCCCCTTCTTCTTAGTTTCCAACCATCATCTTTCACCATGTCCAAGGAGAGTTTCTAATGCATGACTGAAACTTGTCTATTGAGCATGGGGAGCTTCCTAATGTTTTCTTCTCTAGACCATAGCTTTGCACCTCTCTCTAGTCTCAATGATTTTGTCCCTCTCTCACCTTTTACAGCCAACACTTCTCTTTAATTTATATGCTTATGCAGCCACCTCTCTCCCTTCAGGGCTGCGCTGTCACCAACTTAAAGGTTATCATTGGGAGGATGAGAAGCTGCCCAAGCTATTGTTTTTTTAATGAAAATCTATTCCGTTTTTTTAATGGAAAGAAAGGCTCTTTTTTGATGTTTTCACTAGTTTTTGTCTCTCCATTAAACACACTTGGTTATTGTCATTTCATTTTAGAAAGGAGCTCCTCTCTAAGTCATTTTATGCTCTTTTTTTTATTCGTCTTGGGTAGCTTCTTCCCTTGAGTTAAGCTCTCAAATTGGCTATTGTTTTAAAGCAAGAAAGGTTCCTCATGTGGTGCTCTAATGTTGTGCATTTTGGATAGCTCTCCTAGCTCCTTGTTGATTGCATTTTTTAAAGGAAGAAAGCTCCAAATTTTTTGTAGTTTGTGTGTATAAAGATAGCTCCAGTTGCTTTAAGATCTTCATGCTTTAATCCAAAATTTTTATTCCATCATTAAATCTACATGTAAAATCAATAGGAACAAAAAATGGGGAATTTAACATAAAAATATGAATGAATTTGAATGAATACATAAAAATCAAACAAAATTCATTCATGTCACCTTGAAAGAAAGAGTGAAAGGTTGTCCTTAAGCCTTGAAAAAAGACTGCATTTCTAACATTGTATTTTTTGTTGCAATAGTTAAAAAATCTCAACAAGTGGTGTTAACTATTAGACGTAGGGGCAAGTGGACTGCTATAAACTAGTATAAATTGTTTGTTTCCTTCTTTCCTTACTCTTTACATTTATGCATTTTTAAAATCTATTCTTATTGTTCAATTTTGGTGAATTAGATTATTGTTTAGCTCCTGCATTTATAATAAATGGGTTATGTAAGATTAAGTTATAAGTTTGAAGAAATTTTTAATACCTAATTGACCCCCCTCTTAGATGCCATATAAGGCTAATAAACATCATAATGAAATACAAAATTTGGAATACATCTAACGGTAGTGACGAAGGATAGGGAAGAGAAGAGACACCAAAATTTATAATAGTTCAATAACACCAACATTGCCTAATCCACTCTTAGCACCCAAGATATTGGTATTTGCACTATCACTAATGTAGTAACTACAATCTTTTTAAATGGGTGACTAGAAAATCATACCATCCAAATCTTCTTTGTTGAAGTTTAAGAGTGATTGCGGTTGGCCACATATAGAATTAGCTCAAATTAATCTATCTTTCTTAGAAAATTTAACAAGTTAATTTGATAACAACATTTGACAAGCGTACCAGTCAAATTAAGTAATAAAGTGGACCATATTTAAGACTCTGAGAATCGATCCCATGAGGAAGTTTATAGGATGTAAGTATTAGGTCAATCGGATTACAATTTTCTAGAGAACACTCAGTTTTATGATTCAAGAAATAAATAAGTAAAATCTAATATAAAAATTCTAGGAAAATTCCAATCTATTTTAACATATTCACAAGTTTCTTTTCCTAATTTATTCAGTTAAGCTTTAGTAGTTAATGATTTAATTGATGAATCAATGATGCTTAATCTAGGTTCTTCTCTAATTCAAGGCAGCTTTATGGTTAAGACAGTGACTTATCTCTATTGGTCATATCTTGTCATTTGGTTATGCATCAGACTTAGGTACTAGGCTTAAAGTTTAGGAAGTCTAGTCCTAAATTATCCTAATCTAAGAGTAGCACCCTCATGATTAACTAATCTTTGGTTAATTCATTGATTTAAACCACATTGTTTATTGACTTCTCTAATAACATTGGTAGAGACTGTCAGATCCTAGATTATCTGAAGGCAATTGCCTAAGTGATCAGTTCAGGACAAGCATTAATCATTCAAATAAACAAAGATTAATTCACTAATCATGCATTAACTTAATTAATCATCCATAAACACATTAAGCATAACAACTTAACTAAAATTAAACATTAAACACAACAATTAATTAAAGCATATGATAAATATAACTTAAGCAACAATACTTTCATTAATTAAAATAAAACCATAATACATAAGATCAAAGTTTAGAAATCACCTAAGATGGATCTGAGATGATTAACTATCTCTAATCCACGTGATTACAGCTTATATACTCACAAAGACAACCTGCAAACCGAATTACAAAAGATTGAAACTAAATACAACGTAAAAACTACTTTAATCTAAAAACTAACTAGAACTAAGGTGTTTACAACTGAAATCGGATGCGTAAAACGTCTGGAGAAGCCGTCTTTATGTAGCAGTGAAGCAGCTGCAAGTGGAGGAAGAAGACAGGCAGCAAATATTCAAGAATCTGCTGAAAAACGCGTCTGCCGTCCTTCAACGGCACCCTCCATCGATTTACAATGGCGCCATTATAGGATGAACAACCCACCGTTAGTATGCAAAATCTAACTTCTTCAACGGTGGGCTACATATGGTGCTGTTATAGGTCTGGAAATGTGTTCTTCGTTGATCTTTTTGCACATTTCTCTAATTATTCACATCAACCTACAATTTAAACATTTCTAAACATTAATTAAACATTTAAGCACTGAAACAGGGGTAATTTGACATTAAATAACAACCAAAACTCTATGAATTTGCCCCCTAACACTCATCTTTGTTAAGCTCAAAGAATGTGCTCATATGTGTGCCTGAAGGGTGAGGCTTGGTCTACTCCAATGTGCTTGGTAAATTCCTTTGTATGTTTGGCTTGAATGATGAAGATTCCTTCCATCATTTTTTTGATTTGAAGCTCAAGAAAGAAGTTTAACTCACACACCACGCTCATTTGAAACTTCCCACTCATACAATTTAACCTAATTCATAACTCTAAAACTATCAAGGATAAGTAAGAAGATGATGTTGGAGACTTAAGAACTTTTCTAAGGTATTATTTTTAGCTCCTCTTTCTGGTCTTCAATGTTGCTTTTATACATGCCAAATAAGGTACAAAACAATGTTAGTTAAATGTCTTTTTTATCCTTAAAATTTCATCACAAATTGTGTTTACTGAAAGTTTATTTTGTACCTTCTATAGGTCATTCAGTTGACCAAATATGAATGTCGGTCAGCCTATCTCCAGTCAACTCCAATTCGGTAGTAGTTCCATTTTCTACAGTCATTCCATTTTCTATAGCAAATCCATTTTTCAGTAACAGTAGCTGATCCAAAAAAAATATCAACACATTCAATCTTTCGTTCAAAACACATTAAACATAATTAAGGTATTTTTCATCAAAATTAGGGATAAATCCAAGTGAAATAATATAACAAAACATAATAAAACACATCTTTATCAGTGTATAAGTCCTATATTTATGCCTAATGCCATACCTAGGTTTAGATTTATTAAAAATTATCATGTAATAGTTTTTCCTAGGTTGATAATATGAACTCCTAGCATTGTATCTACCTTGTGGTGTTCTTCTAGGTTTAACATTAGGATAATACACGTAAGCACAATATCTCTTCCTAGGTTATGTCATACTTTAAGATGCCTTTTTTCTTTCATATGGCCTATGTAGCATCCCACTCGTATAGGACACCTACTCTGAGTAGAATGTATATGAAAGGAAATTCACAATGATGCATTTGAAATGACTCTCTAAATAGGGGATTCCTATATATATAGAAATCGGGTCACTACAACCTAGGTATTGATTCATCTTCTAATTTCTTCCTTTTTACGAAGGATGTCTTACTAGTTGAGGGTCCCTTAGCACTAGTATATCATAATTTATGTTTATCATTAGCCATCTTTTATGCTCTTAACATTGATTTCAATTTTTCATTGTATTTTGTAAATTTGATTAAGGATTCCTTAAGGAATTCTATCTCTCTTTTTAGTGATCCATTTTCACTTACCAATTTTTTCCTATCATTTTCATTTACATTCTTTAATTCTAAATCATGTCTAAGTTTTTCACTTTCTAACTTGCATTCATCTGATAGTTTCAGGATATCTTTATACTTATTTTCAATTTCTTTGCTTTCTTGGTAAAAATTTTGAAATATTCAAAAAATTCATCATAAGTAAAATCTAAATTACATTCATAAAACATGTAAGCTTAGCTAGTTTATTCTTATAATTAAACTTACCCCTTCAGTCCCTTCTTCATATGGAAATCTTTTCTTTAAGAATTTATTGAAGCTTCTCATAATCAAAGCTATATTTCCATCCTCACTTCTAGTTATAAAGGCCTAATCATTGCTATTTATCTACCTTATTACTTTTAAAGCGATATTTTTCTTCTTTTTCATGGTCTCCTTTTCTTGTGTTTCTTTTAGTCACATTTTATATGTCAAGAGGATGCTATTAATTCTTCAAGGAGGAGGATGTTTAGGTCTTTAGCTTCTTAGATGACTATCACTTTGGCTTATCATATATTTAGTAATGATCTTAGTATCTTTCTCATAAGTTCAACATTAATGCATGTCTTAATTAGACCTTTTAGAGCATTGACAACATCAATAAACCTTGCATACATAGAAGATATGTTCTCATATGCAACATGTGAAATTTTTAATATTATTGAATTAACATGCTAATTTTGATTTCTTTAATTGGATTTGTTTCGTCATGTGTCACTTCTAGGATATGCCAAATCTCATATTTAGTTTCATGCATAGATACAACATTGAACTCATTCCTACTCAAAGTGCAATATAGGATATGGATTGCTTTATTATTAAAGGATACTAATTTCTCATCATTGCTTTCACATTCATCCTCAAATTTTAGTACCTTTTAGTTTCCTACAATTTCAGAGGGCATAGGGGTTTCTTGTGAGACTATCTTTTATAGTGTTACACTATATGCCACAAAGAAGCACTTCATCATAGTTTCCAATATAGATATCCATTTTCATCAAAATAAGGAGACCTACATGTCTTTTGAACTTTTATGTTGTTGGAATGGGAAAAGGTTCGTATATGCCATATCTTTACTCACTAATTTCTTAGAATAAAATTAATGTGAGACTTAGGCATTGATAAAATTTATTGGTCCTAATTAGCACCTAAAAGTGGTTTGGTGTCAATCTCTACACCTACATCTACTCTCCAACACCTTGATAGGTATTTCACTGTAAAAAATTGTCAATTGTACAACTTAGTCCCCTTTTTCAAAGCTTTAGGTAACTTTCACAACTTCACAATTTCACAAGCTCATAATCTCTAAAAAGTACACTAAAAATTGTCTCAATTGATTCACAAAGTGATTAAAATTGGCTCAGAAATCACTCAAAAATGTATGCACAAAAAAACTCATAAACTTGATAAAAACCAACTAAAACTCAACCATAATTCATAAAACAACACTCATGATGTTTCAATTAACTGGTATATGCTTTACATAACTCTAGGGCATACTATACATTACCCAATGAAACTATTTATAGTGAAGATTTTGTTTACTAGCTATTAAGGGTCAAATTGATTGCATTTTAATTGATAATTTGTTGAATTATGATCATTAATTCATTGCGTAACTGTTCAATTTCTGTATTATTATGTTTACTTTGCAGGACGGAGCATAAAGATGGAGATTGGAGAAAAAATTGGAGGAAAAACCCTTAGTCTAGACCACCAATGGCACCCTCAAAGGGTCATGTTGATAGATTAATAAGGGGCTAGACTTCATCATTTATTTCATCAATAGTGCCCGGTAGCCCACCGTTGTAATTCGGTACAGCCTACCATTTATAGGGTCAATCAATAATATCAGCTTCAAATCTCCAAAATTATGGCTTAGACATGCTCTCCATTATTGCTTTTGTCTTCTAGCACATGTGGGAGGCTACTGCTATTGTAAAAACAAACAAATAACATAGAAAGATGCATAAATCAAATAGAATACAGATTTAGAAAAAGAGAGAGACATTCTTCCTTCTCTTTTCTTTGTTCTTAGTAGCATATAGGCTTAAAACACTTTGTATTCGTATTGTATGTTGTATTATGAGATTCTAGACATTGGACCTTATTGTGAAGACTCATATATGAGTCTAGGAATCATCTAAGGGGGTTTCTTAACTCAAATTGTCACTTCTTTTACTCTATTTTTCGGATTAATCAAAGTTCTTATGGTTATGCTTATATTTATGAATGTCCTTTGATTTTTCTACAAGATCTTGATGAAATAGAGCTTGGTTAGAGTCCAGATATAAGTTAGAAGTTCATGATACATCCAGAAGTCTTTCTTGGATATTTTTGTAACCTTTAAACTTTATTTTATAGCTCATACTTTTTGGATATATCAAGGCATTTTGTTTAAAGTGTATATCTTATATGTTTTGATCAAAATGTGTGGCTAAACCATTTTTATTGCTAACGATTGGTATTTTTATGATTTAAGAGAGCTTAAATACATGTTATAGGGTATGGCTTTTCTTATTGAAGATTTAAATGATCTAATTTTGGGTTGGCCACCTAGGATTCGATTTTAAGACAAGTTAAGCTTAAGAAATCATCTTATATTATTAGATAAATCAATAAGCAACATGAATTAATCCTTACATGACCAAACTAAGATTTTTTATGATAGTAGAGATCTAAGATTAAAATTTTAGAACTCACATTCCTGAATTTAAAGCCCATTTACTTGATTTGAAGCATAACCAAACTTTAAATAAGATTTAATGGAGAAAAAGCAAATTCTTAACCATAGTTTTGTTTTGATTTTGTGAAGGAACTCCAACTAGCCCTAAAATGTGTTTAAAGCTTAATTAAATCATTAATCACCTAATCCTTAGCTAATTTACACATTTTTTAGTTTTTAGAAAATTTCAAAAGTAATTAAAAATCATTTTTGAAGTGTTTAAGCAAATTTAGACTAGTTTAGCAATTTTTAGGTTTTAATCAAATTGTTTGGATTTTCTTAAATAATTGTAATCTAATTAACCTAGTCATTAAGCCCTTTTCCCCATGGGATCGAGATCTGGAGTCTTCAATTTACTCCTCTATATTGCTTTTGTCATAGGTGCACTTGCGTCAATTTTGTTGACTTTCAAAGTAAAATCGTTTCAAAATTTTTAAAAGTTTATAAATCACCTAACCAACGCAATAAGGTTTTGGTGCCTTTGTCAAGGACATGACCTTAATATTAGGAAAATTAGTGTCAATTACTTTAGGATTTGTAATAATTATTTTTCTATTTTTTAAAATTTTCCTAAATTTATTTTCTATTTATTTATTTAGTGTGGTTTTATTGCATTTTTTTGCTTATTTTATTGATCTTGTTTGTTAATTTGCTTTAATTTAGTATTTTATTTAAATTTGTATGCATACTCGGGGACGCAATCCTGAGCCAGTAGACTCAAGCACACGTTGAGAAAGAAAAAGAAAGAAGCTCGTGCAACCACGTCTGATCCTTTAGAAGTTGTAACTTCGAGTGACATTGAATCATAACTTGTAAAAATGGACCCTAAGGAATGTGTAGTTGTAGGACCTCAAGTAGAAAATAAAGAACCAACCATGATGGAATTAGCTTTAGGGAACAGAGGTAGGCCTGTGGCTAGAATTGTGTGGCCCAAGGTTAATGCTAATAACTTTGAAATCCCATATAGTATCATTTCAATTGTTAGGTCCTCGCAATTTGGAGGTTTAACTTTAGAAGATCCCAATAAACATTTTGCAAAATTTTCTTGATATTTGTGATCCTTTTAAAAGTAATGAGGTCTTTGATGATACAATTAAACTTAGGCTTTTCCCTTTGTCTATTAACAGTAAGGTGAAAGATTGGTTGTTAACACTTCAATCTAGTTCCATTATTATATGGAATGAATTAATGAGGTTGTTCCTTGCTAATTTTTTTCCACTTGCTAAGATAGCAAAAATAAAAGCTAAGAACAGTTCGTTCATGCAATATGAAAATGAAATTCTATATGAGGCATGAGAATAGTTTAGAGAGATGCTTGCAAAGTGTTTAGTTCATGGATGCAACACATGGCAACAAGTCAATATCTTTTACTCTTAATTAACACCTTTGACTAGTAGCACCATTGATGCTACTATAGGAGGCAATCTAATGCGCAAGACTATGATTGAAGTCTACAATCTGATTGAGGATATGGCTACAAATAGTTTTCTATATAACTCTGAGTGCCATCCAAGGAAACCGTGTGATATTCACATAGCTGATGATACAGTGGCTCTTATAGCTCCAATGGAAGTACTGAACAAGAAGTTGGATAGTCTAATGAGTGGAGCTGGTAGTAGTTCTTATAAAGCTGAATGTGATAGTTGTGGTATATATCATTAGAGTGTCAAGAAGGAAGTCCTTTTTCTCGAGAACTAGAATAAGCCCAATTTGTTAGCAATTTCAATAAGAAAAGAGGCAACCCTTTTTCAAACACTCATAATCCTGGTTGGAGGAATCACCCTAACTTTTCATGGAGTAATAATCAAAACTACATGTAACCACCTCAACAAATTCAAGCTAATGCTTAAACAGCACCTCCACCTTGCTTTAGAGCCAATCGACCTCAAAAAGAAGCACCTAATTTTGAAGAAATGGTTCTGAAGTATATCTAATCTAATGAGTCTAGAATACAAAATCACGAGTCATCAATTAAGAATTTGGAGACTCTAGTTGGACAAATTGCTCAACTTTTATAGGAGAGGCTACTCGGTAAGCTTCCTAGCACAATTGAAGCTAATCCTAGAGAGCATGCCAAAGCAATTACCTTAAATAGTGGAAAAGAGATTGAGAATGAAAGGAAGAAGGTACAAGAGAAAGGTAAGCAAGTAATGGTGGAGATTAAAGAAAGAGAGAACACAAGAGGTCATGAAAAAAAAAGAGGGAGCTAAAGAAGAAGAAGAAAAGAAATAAGAAAAGGATGATGAGGATATAAGTTCAGAAAAACCATCTAGGTTGTTTGCTTATCCAAATGTGTAACCATATAAACGAGGATTCCATACCCTCAAAGGTTACAGAATACACATTTGGATAAGTAATTTGGAAATTCTTATAGATGTTTAAGAAGCTTTATATTAATATTCCATTTGTTGAGGCAATTTCTTAAATTCCTTCATATGCAAAGTTTCTAAAGGAAATCTTGTCCAAGAAAAGAATATTAGAAGAATATGAGACAGTGAAGCTTAATGAAGAGTGTTCTACTATTCTTCTAAAGAAGTTACTCGAAGCTCAAGGACTCTGGTAGTTTCACCATTCCTTGTACAATTGGTAGCTTACAAATTGATAGGGCTTTGATGGATCTTGACGCAAGTATTAATCTTATGCCCTTATCCATTTTTAAGAAGTTAGGATTGGAAGAACCTAAACCTATTATTGTCTCATTGCAATTCGCAAATAGATCAGTTATGTATCTAAATGTAATCATTGATGATATTTTGGTGAAAGTTGATAAATTCATTTTCCTTATTGATTTCTTAGTTTTGGATATGGAGGAGGACAGTACAGTGCCTATTATCTTGTGAAGACCATTTATGGCTACTGAATGGGCAGTGATCGATGTGTATGGAGGGAAACTTATTCTCTAACTTCAAGATGAAGAGATTGAGTTTAATGTTTTTCGAGCAATAAAACATCCTTCCATCTTGGATTCATGCAACTTCATTGATATTCAAGATACTCCAAGTAATCCATTCAGAAGGCTTTAGTGCATTTATGTTATGAAGAAGTTAAAGAAAGTGAAGTAAAACAAGTTGTAGAAAAGTTAGAAAAGGGAAAGGAGACATCGAGTTGGATTCAATGTAAGAGGTTTAAGCCTTTATATAGACCAATTCAATCCCTTCCAAAACCCTTTATTAAAGAACCATCAACTTTGGAATTAAAGCCACTCCCCTTGAATTTAAAGCATGCATTTTTTCAGTCTCCATCTCAATTTCCTATTATAATTTCATCATTATGAAGTGATACGATAGAGGAGAGATTGTTGAGAGTTCTTATAGAGCATCAAAATACTATAGAATAGACCTTAGCAGATATTAAAGGATTTAGTCCTTCCATTTGCATGCATTGAATATTCATTAAAGAAGGAAGTAAACCTTTGGTCCAAACTCAGCGTAGGCTTAACCCGAATATGAAGGAAGTAGTGAAAATGAAGTAGTCAAGCTCCTTGATGCTAGTATTGCTTATCCCATTTCTGACTTCGCATGAGTCAGTCAAGTTCAAGTAGTACCAAAGAAATGAGGGACAACAGTGATGAAGAATGAGTAAGATGAATTGATTTCCACAAGGAAAGTTACTGGTAGGCGTATGTGTATTGATTATTGAAAATTGAATGACACCACAAGAAAGGATCACTTTACTTTAACCTTCATTGATCAAGTCATAGAAAGGTTAGTTGGGCATAGTTTTCATTGTCTTTTAGATTGATATAGTGGATATTTACAAATTCATGTTTCCCCTAAGGACTAGGAAAAGTCAACATTTACATAGCCATATGACACTTTTGCATATCGACGAATGTATTTTGGCTTATGTAATGTCCCATCTACTTTCAACTCTGCATGATAGCAATTTTTGCAGATATGATTGAATCTTACATTAAAGTGCTCATGAATGGTTTTTCTGTATTTTGTACATCCTTCGATGCATGTTTGGAGAATATGGAGAAAGTATTAAGGAGATGTGAAGAAACCAACTTGATTTTGAATTTGGAAATATGTCATTTTATGGTGCCAGAGTTCATAGTTTTATGCCATAAGATTTCAAATAAGGGCAATGAAATAGATCCAGCTAAGGTAAAAGTAATTACTCAACTTCCACCACCTCATTCAATTTGAGCAATTAAGAGTTTTCTTGGTGATGCTGGATTATATAGACGATTTATCAACGATTTTTTCAAGATAGAAAAACCAATTACTGAAATTTTGACCAAGGATGCAATCTTTAACTTTGTTAATAAGTGTGTGTGTTCTTTTCAATTATTAAAGTAAAAGTTCACGAGTGCACCTGTTTTGGTATCACCTGATTGGTCTCTTAGTTTTGAGTTGATGTGTAATGCAAGTGATTTTGTAGTAGGTGCTGCACTTAGGCAAATGCATGGAAAGCTTTTCCATCCAATATATTATGCAAGTTTCAAATTAAATTATGCTTAAAATAATTACACCACTACTAAGAAGGAGATGATAGTTGTGGTGTTTGCAATTGACAAGTTTCAATCTTATTTGGTTCTTTCAAAGGTAATAGTCTACATGGACCATTATGTATTGAAGTACCTGATGAATAAGTCAGATGCTAAGCCATGATTGATTAGATGGGTTCTCCTTTTACAAGAGTTTGACATTGAAATCAGAGATAAGAAAGGTAAAGAAATTTTGTGGTAGATCACTTATCTCGTTTAAATGAGATCGTAACAGATAGAGGAGAAAATCAAGACATAAAGAAGGTGTTTCCTAAAGAACACTTACTAGTCATGCTTACTTTACCATGGTATGTGGATATAGTGAATTACTTGGCTAGTAATGTTATACCTCCTGACTTTTCGTACTAACAAAAGAAGAAATTCTTTTCACAAGTTAAGAAATATCTTTCGTACAACACTTTTCTTTTCAAGTTATGTGCAAATGGAATAATTCTAAGATGTGTTCTTGCTAAAGAAGTGCCTTTAATTCTTAGTCATTACCATTTTTTTTACGATATCACAAAACTATCTAACTTGTTTTACACTCAAAATTGCAAGTTTATAGGTCATAACTTGTAGTAAAGAACGGATATTGATCCTACAAGGATTGAGTTTAGTCACCAATTTTTTATTTTGTTTAAGAAACGATTTCAAGTGTTAATAAACTAGAAAATAAAATAGAATTAATTAAACTAATAATAAACAACCAAAGACGAAGTGTAGGATTTTGATAACCAAAGCTTAATATTAGGAGTCATTTTATCCTTATTTTGCTTCCCTCTTTACTTAATGATCCAATTTTGTTCAACCCAAGACTTTCTAATGCTTAATTACCCTCTCTCAAGGCACAATTAACTGTCCCTAGTCAAATAGATTAGACAAATAGATTAGGATTAATTATGCTATCTCTAGACGTACTAACTTTTCCTAACTATTCAACTAGATATTAAGCAATTTTATAGGTAATTTCCACAAATAGGCAAGATCTCTCTTCAACTACTTGCACAAACCTGAATATGTATAAGTCTATTGGAAGCCAATTCTCGTTGCACTACCTAACATAAATACCTAACTCACCCTTTCAGTTTATTGCATGGTTTAATCTCAATACATATCACAAACATCCATTCATTGAATCAAAAAGCAAGATTTCCACACAATAGTTTAATAACAACTCATGCAAAGTATTTAGCTACTTATAATCACAAACAATCCACCAAAAATCATGTTTTCCATGCTAAAAATTAATAAAGAGAATAAGAAAAATAAATTAGATGGAGCTTTGAAGGTCTTCTCGTCACTTCACGAAAGCTAAAAAATTGGGTGTTGTGTTGTCTTCTTCTTTCCCAAGGAAGATTGTGTTTTCTTCTTTTGTGTGCCACCAAAAACCTCTTCCTTGCCTCTTTTTCGATGTTGTCTAATGAATTTTGGAGGCTCCTAGGATTTAGAGCCTATATATATGTCAAATGGAGGGTCTTAATACTTAAAATCCAGTGTTTGACTCATAGAGGAGTCAGCTCCGCTGTCAACATCATGGCCAGTCATGATTGTGATAAAGGGTGGTCATCCAGGGTGGGTAAAGATCGTGACCTGCTTCCTGCAACTTTAAAACACTCAACTCTTTTGACCATAACTTCCTTTCCGGACCTCTGATTGGCTTGAAGTTTTAATTGGAGACTCCTAACATCTTGATCTACCACTCCACCAATTTCCATAACCATCTGATTTCTAAAAGTCTACCTAGTAAGCCAACAAATGTACCAGCAAAATGTCCAAGTCTGAAATCTTATTTCCTGTAAAAAAAAAAGAGCAACAAAGCACATCAACTATTCCCCTGAACAAGCTCAAAAACCACCCTCAAACACTAATTAAGAGAAAAAAAGTAATCAAACACTTCAAATATTATGAAAAGATGCAACGGATGCAAAAGATATATTAAACTAAAGCTAAAACACACACACACAAAAAAACACTTACAACGCCCAAAAACAATCTAGAAACATAACCTAAAAGCACACTTATCAGCTTCCCCACATTTAAACCTTTGCTTGTCCTCAGGCAAAGTCAAATACAACCAATCCATTATATCAATTCATCTTCACAAGGATTAAGAGCATGCAATCTTTCAAAGTTCGGCCAACTCAATTGTCAAGCTACTACACACATCAAGACTAGTTTTCATCGACATACTTAAATAAACTCAACTTATGAAAATATCTATCAAAGGCAAGCATATAATCAAAATGAATCTTCCTCACATAATTCACTCATTTCACTCAAGTGTTTAAAGGTAGTGTTTCACTCAAAAACTCTCTATAGGACAACACACTACCATAGACTTGCAAATACATCAATTCTTCTCTACAGTCATTACATGCGCAAATATATTAAAAGGACTTTGTGAATGGTTATAATGAGGCTAGGGTATGTCAAAAGTGGTTCAAAAGTGGTACAAAAGTTTTCATCACAAGCATTCAAAGAATACTAAATATGCAAAGGGACACAAAATGACTTCTGAGACATGAAAATGAATAAATCGAACTACTCAACATTTATTGTTACCATTAAATGTGATTATTTTCTTTTCTCTCTTTTTTATTTTTTGTTTTTTTTATTTTTTTTGCTCTTCTTTTTTATGAGTATAAGTACTAAAAATTGCTCAAAGCATCTAAGAAAAAATTGTGGAAAAAAATCTCAAACTAATGCAGACTTAGCACACTATTAAAATTGTGATTAGGTAAGCTAATGAGGTTTATGGTTTTAAAATGGGGTGTTTTCTTCCTGAAACAAAAAAGTCAAAGGCTTAAAGGGGTTTTCAAGGGACAATGACATAGGTTGGTCATTTAAGCTAAAGGTTAAAAGAAAGAGGGCCTTTATCACT